>JARIHP010000297.1:0-25147 GCA_029282125.1 Mycena amicta | reverse complement strand
AAACCCAAAGTCGCACACCTATATTCAGATTAGCACAAGGTTGGCGAAAAGGGAAAAGAGCACATACGTGTTTGTAATGTCAGCATGGGTAATCGACGTCCTCTGGGCAATCTCGTCGATGCTCATTTCTCCGTCTGTATGCCTCATCAACAGCTCCAGGATCGCGTCCGCCCAGTAGGAGCGGTATCCTAGCAGTCCGAGATCGCTCAGAGGTTTCTCTGGACTACCGAGCTTGCCCTCCTTCTTGCTAAGCTCGTACGAGAATTCGATCAAGAGCTTGCCGTAGCCATATCGTTGGTGTTGGGGCAGGGTAAGAATACAGGCCACATTGTAGTTTTCGGCGGACTCTTTCTCCTTGGAGAAGTAGCCAATAACATGGCAGCCAGAGGAGTCGCGTTGGACCTAACAACGGTTAGCTGTTGAAACGCGGCCAAGGAAGCGCGTACCATAACATAATACATGAAAGGCGTTACATCGTAATACAGTGTTTTGCTGCAAACATGTTAGCAGCCGGTCGGACGCGTTAACGGAGAGGGACGCACTGATCCAGGAAACATTTAGACAATAAACTGAGATTTCTACACCAGGTCAGTTGGCGTTTGCCGTCTACTCATAAAAGGATAGGTCGTTCGCATCGATAGATTTCGTTGCCCGGAGGGTGGAGCAGGGGTACACCGAAGGCGGTGTTCGCGAAAGCATAAATTCCGAGGGGAAGAAGGAGAGACAAAATTCGCAGATGTACAGGACAGGGAGGTGGGCGTATTCCTTTGGGTATGGGGAGAAATACCAGGCGTCGACCTCGTGTTTGCCGATCTGAATGCGGTTGAGGTTCTTGACTCGCGCGATTTCAGAAACCGACTGGGTCATGGAGCCCGATGTGCGAAGCTTCTCGATCTCCTGCTCCTTGCTGAACGTGTCCGGGGTGTCCGCACCGCCGCCAGCTGGCTCAGATAGACTGAGATCGAACTCGTCCACATCCATTTCTCCCTCTGCATCCGCATCTTCGTCGGCGTCGAAATCGTCCTCGTCCCTCTTCGTGTTTCCGTTTCAACAGAGAGGGTCCCGGTGAAGGAGAGGCAGAGAAGCTGGGAGTAGCTGGAGGAGCAGGGGATTTGGCACTCGCAGCATTAGACGTCGCCTTTCTAAGTAGCTGCTGGTTGCGAGGAGCCTTTCCTGGCGCTTTCTTCTCGGTTGCGGGGGTTGTTTTTTGGGCTGGATGACCTTTGGACGCGGCCATTCGAGATCCCGCGTAAGAATAAGACGGCGAGCCAGCGACCACTCGTCAAGCCGCTTGTTGAACGTGTCCCAGTGCACAAAGTACTCCCACTTGTCCGCCGGGTTGGCGTCCTCTTGTTTGACGTCTTTGTTGCGGGTGGTCGGGTTGGAGGCTCTGTCACGAATGGACAAGATCTCAGCAAGGCGTTCCTCGGTCTCGCCATCTGGTGCTGGCCGTCGAATGTAGATTTTGCAGCCCACAGAGACGGTCTGAGAGAGTGTGAGAGCAAGCAAGAGGCGAGTGGCAAGACACGCACCTGCAGAGTGTACGTGCCAGCGGGTGTGATGGGAGGCGGGCCTTGGACGACTTCTTCGGGGGCAGCATTGGAGGATGGGGACATCAGTGTAGCACGGCGAGGAGCTGTCACAGGTTTCCTGCTTTTCACCACAATGTATCCAGTTCCTTTCTCTCAGTGTCGGCATACACTCAGTTCGTTTCGTCCTGGTAACCGACGCCGGAGCAGAATCGTTCCACTTTGAGAACCGGTCTTTTTCCGCCCGCTATGACGGACCTCACGCGCTGGGAGGCTCAAGCTAGGACGAGGCGGTAGTCATGCCTGGGAATACGCATCTCAAGAAGAATCCCTACAACGCCCTCAAAATGACATTGAGGCGCTACTGGCTGGGGATTCCTCTGGTGGGAGCGAGAAAAACTCGTCGGCGCGCCGAGTATGACTTGTTGCAGAATTTACCCCCTCTGCCTTTGCCCAGCAACGCGTTGGCTGCTGCACGGAACGGCTATGTTTTTCTCAGACGTTTGCAGGCACCAGACGGTCACTTCCCCGGTAAATAACGGCGTTCTGGCAAGACGTTTGCTCATCCTCACGCAAGGAGAGTATGGAGGGCCAATGTTCATCTTACCTGGTCTTGTCATCGCTAGCTACATCGTTGGAGCACCGTTTCAAGAGCCAGAGCGCCTTGAGATGATTCGCTATCTGGAAAACACTGCCAACTCGGTGGATGGAGGCTGGGGACTGTGAGCCAACGCTTCGCAAACAAACTCCAGGCCCTAACTATGCTAGACATGTTGGAGGTCCATCCACTGTCTTTGGGACGGCGTTGAACTACGTATCTCTCCGATTACTTGGTGTGGACGCCGAACATCCTACAGCAGTGAACGCCAGAGCCACACTGCATAAACTCGGTATGAATTTCTGCGAGAGACTACATGCTCATTGGATACCGCAGGTGGTGCAGCCGCGTCTCCTACGTGGGGTAAAGTCTGGCTCAGCCTGCTCGGATGCTACGAATGGGACGGTGTCAACCCAATGCCACCGGAATTGTGGTCAGTCTTCTGCGAATCTGTTTCTGCTTCTTTCCGAATTATACCAGGTTACTCCCCGATTGGGTGCCCATCCATCCAGGCCGCTGGTGGGTTCAGAATCGCTCCGTATTTCTGCCCATGTGTTATCTCTATCGCGTTCGCTTTAAGGCGGAACTCACACCTCTTACCGCTGCTCTGCGTAAAGTCGGTTCGCAATAAACGCTGCGCCAGTTTCTCACAACAGCAGGAATTGTTCACTCAACCATACGACTCAATCAACTGGCGAGCGCAGTGCAACAACATCGCTCCAGGCGACGCACACGCACCTCAACAGTGTTGCTTCGTGTCATGAACCTCTTCCTCCGCGGTACTGTCGAAACATTTCTGTTTCCGCCCCTTCAACGACGCGCTCTCGCCCGTGTATACGAATTGATTTGTATGGAGGACGAAAACACTGTTCGCATCTTCCTCATTCAGCAGATTTTTTTCATGCCCAATACTATCCCCCAGAACTTTCAAAATATTGCTCCGGTCTCGAAGATGATGCACATGGTCTGCCGAATGCATGCGGAAGGACGAGATAGCAAAGCCGTTGCGCGACATATCGCGACGCGTCAAGACGTCATGTGGGTCACGAATGGCGGCCTCTTGTGCTCGGGAACAAATGGCAGTCAATTGTGGGATACTGCGTTTGCAGCGCAGGCGTTAGCGGAAACGGGGTTGATCAATGAAGAAGAGAACCAGGCGTCCGCGTTGAAGATGCTCCAGTGGCTTGACGAGGCGCAAATACAAGAAAACCCAAAGCATTTCGAGACGGCATATCGCCACGCGACGAAAGGCGCTTGGTGATTTGTATCATATCTGCAAGATCTTTCGCAAGCTCATGTTTTTATTTCAGGTCGTTCAGTACCAAGGAGCAGGGTTATACTCTTACCGACTGCACAGGCGAAGGCCTCAAAGCGGTTTTGTACATGCAGAACAGCTGGAAGTAAGTAAAGCGCTTTCCAATTCGCATTCCTGCCTTCTTGCTGAGCAACACCAAGGGATGCGCCGAAACTCGTCTCAGATGCTCGTATCTTCGACTCTGTCGACCTCATGCTTGGTATGCAGTGTGGGGACGGCGGATTTGCGAGCTACGAACTCATACGAGCGCCCCAAATTCTCGAGTCGCTCAATGCCGCCGAAGTTTTTGGTCAGGGCGTTCAAAACTATCGATAGATGTTTCTGATAATCCATCCTAGGCAACACCATGACGGAGCATACCTATGTTGAATGCACGACGTCAGTGATAACAGCTTTGCGCGTGTTCCAAAAGTACTATCCAGAATATCGCAAGAAAGACATCGAGTGGGTGATATGTTGGAGGGCCTCAATCGCTGATTGACTCCGAATTTACAGTCAAACGACCAAACGAGCCATCCGCTATCTACACGGCCAACAACGGCCTGACGGCTCTTGGTACGGCTCTTGGGGTATCTGCTTCACCTACGCAACAATGTTCGCGCTGGAAAGTCTTTCGCTCGCAGGCGAAACATACGCAAACAGCCCTCGAGTCAAACGAGCCTGCGATTTTCTCGTTTCCAAACAAATGGCTGATGGTGGCTGGGGAGAAAGCTACCGGGTACGTATGCTTGCGCATCTCCCTTGGGTTGACGCTGAAGAGAAGGACAAAAAATAGTCATGCATCGAGAAGACCTACATCCACCATGAGAAGAGTCAAGTGGTTCAGACCAGCTGGGCGGCAATGGCTCTCATGTACGCGCGATATCCGGACGTTGAACCTATAAAGCGCGCAGTGATTCTAGTTCGAGCCCGTCAGCTTCCGGTAAGCGCATGTCCCTGTCCCCGTTATTCGTTCTAAAGGTTCTCAGGACGGCCAATGGGCTCAGGAAGCCGTCGAAGGCATATTCAATACTACGTGCACAATAAACTATCCTCTGTTCAAGCTCACCTTCACGGTTTGGATGGTCGGGTTGGCTCACAAGTATGTGGAAGGCGTGGTCTAAACAAAACAATGTATTGGATACATACATACGAGAGCAAAAAGTACAAGTCCGATACATCAATTCACAGCAGGTTCCGAAAGCGAAAAAAAATTCAAAATTCAAAGTTGAACTCACTGTTGAAAAAGTCAACAAGGAGCAATCAAGCTGAGCGACACACGCACCAGGTACAGCGCTGGAAGAGATAGTCTTTGCCGTTCGCATGAATCATTCCGTCCTTGAGCACACACTTCCACTTGCTCTTGACACGAGCGACCTGGTTCCAGCGGATGAGCGTCTGATTCTTCGGAAAGCATACCCGTGCCTACCTTATCATAAGTACAGAACAAAATATCGACGTTAGCGCCGCCATCGTCAAAGGCATCCTCGTCTTCCGTGTCCGAGTCATCCAAATCGCTATTGATAGCCTCCGAGTCCGCAATGGTCGAAGTCGACGACGACGACGCTATGGGTTGCGGCAGAGACGGATGCAACGCCCTTGGTGCGAAAGATGGTGGTGGAGGTGTCGCAGAGTCGTCTGAATCCTCCGACGGACCATCAACTTGCGGAATTGTGCGTGGTGGACCTGGCGGAAACGAGAGCACGCTCGTTTGGCCACCAGGGTTGTGCTGCCTGGGTATATTCAATTTTGGGCCAGGCAAAGGCGGAAGAGAGTATTGGTGGGCCGTATTGAGCATGTAGCGGTTGTCAGCAGGCTCTGGCTTGATTTGCTCCGGCTTTACCGGGGGCTGGACAATATTTGGAGGGGGCTGGGGGTACGCGTGGTGAACGGGAGGATAGTGTGGGTGGGGAGGGTATTGTGGGACCACTGGGGCCGGTGGTGGGTCTTCAAACTGAGCTACACGCGACGCGACCAGCTTCGACTCCCATTTCTACACCACAGTATGAAACGATAGCATTCTACTCAAGAAAAGCGTCCTTACTTGCTGCAGGTCATTTAAGACCTCTGGAGAGACGCCATAGTCGTCGAATTCGGGCTTGCATGCGGCAATGACCTCGTCAATGACAGCGCGATAGATTCCAGGCTCAGGAAGGGTCACTACGCGTGCCCCTGCGGACCAAGGCGGAGCTCACCACGATTTTATTCGACATGGGGCAGCCGTGATGAGGGCAGGAACCAAGAGCAGAGCCTTATAAAGGGCCGCGTCACACGCCCATCAGACCGCGTTTCTCACGGGTCGAAAACTCGATGACCTCATTGCTATTCTACTATAAATCAGCAATAAATCAGCGGATGAGCCACAGTCTCCACCAATGCCTCTTTTCAAATCCCATCCTGCCCAACCAGACCCTGTTGTAACCGAGCCTGCACGCAATGGCAGCATCTTCGCGCGCCATCGCTCTCCCTCTCCGCCGCCCCCACAACAACACAGCACCCATCGTGGTTTCTTCGGACGTCGACGGTCCTCCGAAGACTCGAGTCTCGGTTCAGCACGAGGCGGAAGTGTCCGTAGTGCCGGCAGCCCGAGCCGCAACAACCACCATCTCGCCTCAATCCACAAGGATCCGACGATTGTCGCCGCTCGCGAAAAAGTCACCATCGCAGAGAAAGCAGAGGTTGCAGCTGATCACGCACTGTCCGCTGCCCGAGCGATGGTTCGCGAGGCCAGGGAACATGTCCGTATCCTTGAACGCGAAGCCGCTGAAGAGTAAGCCAGTTCAATACTTCAAGTGAATAAAATGGCTCATGGTCCCTGCAGACACAAGCGCGCGCGTGCGAAACAAGCGGTGGCCAACGACGTCAGCAAGTCGGCGGCGGGGCTTGGGCGTCATGGTTGAAGACTTGAAGCCTCCTTATACCCTGTAATAATCCGGATCTCGCATGTATGCTCGCGTTTTGTGCTGCACAATACCATTTTCATTCTAAAAGTATTCATTCATGCTTTGACGAAGAGGTCTGTAAACTTGTCGACGGGCATCTTGGCCAGCGACGAGGCGTCCGATACAATCTCTAAAAGTCTAACAAACAGTCAGCGCTTAACGTTCGCAACGTCTGGTGCAAAATTACTTGTTCTGGTGTCCCTCGTCGAAATGATGGGAGATGTGTCTGAACGGCGTTCAATACAAGGGATGTTGCCAGCGAGAATGGTACCTCTTGAACTTGTTCATCAGCAGAGGTGTGCCTTCAGCCCGTCTCCGCTTGTGGCCAACAGGATACTCGACCTCAACCTCCTCGAGCGTAGTTCCGTCGTTCAACTCGACCAAGAGCGCGTTTCCGATCGAACGCTTCTCAGGATCGTGGTAGTCGACGCTGAATCGCGGTTCTTCGACACAGTAGATCTTGGCACGAAGGGCGTCAAGGCGAGGGTCAGCAGCAGACGCATCGGTGCTTCTAATCGTTAGTTTCTTCAAAAATGTGTCGGAAAAAAGAACCTACTAGCTCTCGGAGGTAAGTTCGCCGAAAATGAGGGGGTATGCGACCATGTAGTTGATGGCATGGCTAGGGAACTCAGTCTTCCCGAAACAGATGCAAACAATAGACAAACTCTCGGTCCGCAAAGTTATCAAGAGGACCCTGCTTGTCGATAATCCGGACAGCAGCTTCCTGCGTGCGGATGCGAACGCTCTTGATGTCCTCCGCGGTCTTGCCAAGGGCCTTGAGCTTCTTGTGAACGATATGCGCAGCTTCAACAGCAGTTTGCGCGTGGAACTCGGCGGGATACGAGATCTTGAAGAGCACGTTCTCCATGATATACGAGCCGTAAGGTCTCTGGAACTCAAACGGCTTGCCCTAGCAGCAGTTAGAACACGCAAAGCATCTCGGAAAAAAAAATCTACCTTGAACAGAACATCGTAGAAACCCCATGTCTTTGCCGTGAGGACGGACGGCAGACCCTTCTCGCCCTTCTTGACGAGCAGCGCGAGGTTGACGGCGCGAGAGCACGCGTCACCAGCAGCCCAAGACTTGCGAGGACCGGTGTTCGGCGCATGGCGGTAGGTTCTGAGGGACTGGCCGTCCACCCAGGCTTGCGAGACAGCATCCACGGTTTGGTCGCGGGAAAGACCGAGGAGTTTGGACACCACAGCGGTCGACGCGACTTTGACTAGTACGACGTGGTCCAGACCGACGCGATTGTACGAGTTGAGCAAGGCGAGGCAGCCCTGGATCTCGTGGGCCTTGATCATGCCTTCTAGAACGTCGTTGACGGTCAACGGCTGCCCTTGACGCGCTAGGTGGTCCGCAACAGCTAGGATGGCTCCGAGGTTGTCCGATGGGTGACCCCCTACACAATAAATATCTATGAATAGGTCGAGTTGAATACAACATACATTCAGCAGCCAAGAAACAGTCGTTGAAATCGAGCCAGCGAATGATGGTTCCAATGTTGAACGCGCCGCGAATGGGATCGAGCTGGTAGTTTGTCCCCGGAACCTTTGTGCCTACCAGAGAGGTCAACAAAACTGCCACGTCCGTGTCATCCCCAAGTCGTACATACCATTCGGAACAACGGTGCCTTCGACTACCGGTCCCAACAGCTTCGCGCATTCGGGAAAGCGCAAACCTTCAAGACCACAACCGATGGTGTCAATGAGACAGAGCCGGGCAGTCTCAAACGCGAGGGGTGAGTCGATTTTGTAGTTGTGGACATAGTCCGCGATGTCCTGGAGAACCTTGTCAGGTTCCGGCCGGAGAGTGGATTCGCCTGCGTGGTGGGACATGAAGCGTGGAACTACAAGAGACGCGTTTGGACGGAGGAGGGAGCGGGATGGGGAGACTCCTCGGAATGCTCTAAAGACTCGGAGCATATCGAGGTCAGTCGCAAGACCGGTGAAAAGTTACACGTGAAATGACCCAGTTCGTATTGGGTAGTAGACAGAGTATTTTATAACTTGTAAAGGGTATATGGCCAGCTCGTAGAACTAGGACGACGCTATGTACCATAAGGAGGAAGATGGGCGCACGGCGCGTGGGTGGCAGCAAGATAAAAAAGTACAACAAGATCACTTGGACAAACGGGCACCCTTGCCAGCACGAATGAGCGTGCTCTTGCGCAACGGCCCAGCCTGGCTGGCGGGAGCCGCGGGCTGCGAGTACAAAACACGCATCCCAGTGTTGTGCAGGGAGCTCACAACCTGCGCACCACCAGAGCTGTTTGAAAGAGACGAGGGTGTGGTCGAGGCATGCTTGGCCGCGTAAGCACGGAGCATTGCGTCCGGAGAATTGGCCATGGGCTCCAACGACATAGGCATCGCAAAGGGCGACGACGGAACGCCTGGGTAGAAAATTAACAATGCGCAATGATCAGACTAGCTAGGAGACGCACTGTTGAAGCTGCTGGCAGCAGGAGTACCAGGGTAAGCAAACACGGTCTCGGGTGTAGGCGCAAACAGATATTCTCCGGCATCATCCTGAGTATCGTCGGGAGCCCCGGGGGCCACCAGTACGCATCACTGAGAGTTAAGTCGGTGATGTTTAATGGAAGACATACTACTCACTGCTCAAGGCACCGAAAACCTCATCGACGCTCTGTCTCCAGGCCCCTTCGCCGTTCGCACCGTGCTGGGTCGTCATACGGCGGCGGATGTCATCAGGGGTAAGCGTGAGCTGTGGATTATGAGTGGGGGCGAGAATCGAAAGGAGGAGTCAACTGACAGGTCCGGCGGTCTGTCGTGGGCTGGTCATCTCGGGCGGAGCGTCGAAGGTCGTAGCACCTAGATAGATTCAGTCTGCATTCTTGAAAACGACAAGACACGCACCGTAGGCACTGGCCGCACTGGGGTCCTCAGCATATACCGCGCTAAAAGCGTTGGCCTCGGGTCCGGGGGTAACGGGACTAAAGTAGCTCCCATCACCTTCTTGGCCGCCGTATGCGAAACCGTTGACGTCTTCGGTCTGAAACAATTCAGTCCAGCGTTTGCAAAGGAGAGAAAAAAAACACACAGAAGCACCCATGGAAAGAGCAGACGGGTAGTTGATGGTGTGTACGCGAACCGGTGGGTGAAACACTGCGGGGCGCCAAAGCCACCATCAACACCGACGACACGTTCGCCGCTGCTCCAAGCACTTCCGTTGTGGTGGGTATAGATGGACGCGACACGATTGCCATTGTTGCTGTTGGTGCTCTTCCTCGGCTGGGCCTCGCCATATGCACTGATGCGAGACGGGGAAGGCAAAGCGGGCACTGGGGGAGCTTCTTGGCCGTCGATGTCACCATAGGTAGAGCCAACATGGAACGCCCGGCTACCGCGCGAGTACGCAGAGCTCAAGGAAGGCCGGGGGTGAGCCGCATCCGCAAACGAAAACGGCACGCGAGGAACGATCCGGCGGGCTGGCGTTGCTTGGGTTACGCGGGCGGCGAACACCAACACCGGTACCGAGGCTGGTGCGGGGCAAGTCCTCCTCGTTGACGTCGAGACTGCCTCGAGGAATGGGGAGGGGCTTCTCGCCCATAATGACTGGGTCGCCCTCGACATTGGGGGTACGGATGGAGCCAAACGAGAATGCGGTCGAGTTGCGCTGGGCCATAGACTGGCGAACGGCCTCCTTTGCTCCGCCCGCAGTGATGCTCTTCCAGTCGGCGCTGATGGTTGACATGCGCTTGTCGAGTTTCTCGGACCATTCGCCCCCGCTTGGCAGCACCGCGGGCGCGGGAAATCTTGACATACGCCAGGCCGAGGAGGATGACAAAGAGCAAAGGTAGGAGGACCGCAGCGGCCTTCTTGCCACTACTAAGATTGTGGGAGGAGACACCAGAGACAGCGGTCACTGTAACTATCGTGGTAGAGTCCGCCTGTGATGGTAGTGTCAGCTGCGGCAGGGGTAGTTCCGTTTGACGTGTACGTGGCCTGGAACACAGGGCCAGCAGGAATGGTAGAGAGGAAGGGTGGGACGCCATTGGGAACAACCATGATCTGCAGGTTCGCAGTGTCGGTCGAGTTCCACCAGCGGGGGAGCATCGTGGCGGTATAGTTGCCATCAGCGTAGGGGACACCCTGCCAGAGATGGATGCGCGGCGAGGCGGCACCGGGGTTGTCGAGGTAGATGTCGACGAGGGAAGGAGCGGGCCTGAAGGCAGTTGAGGGTAGGCTTCCAAACGATATCAAGGGGGTCATCGAGTCGACTGACGAGCCCAAGGAAGGTGCCTGGTAAAATGCACCAGTAGCGCAGCCTGCTGCGAGTGAGTACCACACCTAGTAGTAGTAGAGAGCAACATACTGGGGTCAGCGGTGGTTTCAGCCCGCTTGTTCTGCTTGCTGCCATGGCGGAATGCAGCACCCGCCTGGCTGACACGAAAGTGCTCAAAGCCCATTTGGTATTAGAGAGGGTATTGTGGGGGCGTGGGGGCGCAGGACACCGTCGTCGGCGGCGTTTTAAAGGAACGTGGAACTCGAGGTGAGTGGAAGGAAAAGCCGAGTGTGCACAGTGACAGTCACGCCGCATCAGATGGGAACCATCACGCACCGGCAAATTGACTCGTTTTACTCATCCATGTCGTCTGGTTCCGACGAGGAAACCGCTCCAGCCAAGGTTAAGCGTCGCCGACTCCAGCGCTCATGCGACGGGTGTCGAAAAAGAAAGATTCGTTGTGATAGTGCAAACCAACCTGATGGCCGTTGCTCCCATTGCGCGTCTTTCAATGCGCAATGCACACACACAGAACCGACACGCAAGCGTGGTCCAAAAAACAAGTGGGTCGCAAATGCAGGAAATTATCGAGTACGATGCATTCTAGGCACGTTGAGGAGCTTAAGCAGCAAGTTTCTGTCTTGGAAGCGAAATTGCGAACCGTTCAGCCAGAAACATCCAAAGCGCCGTCTACCTCCGTGTTCAAATATCCCACACCTCCCAACGACGCATCACCGGACCCAGGTCCCACTCTGCCAGAGGTAATATTCGTTTCAACTTGATGATCTTTCCTCAATATTTTGCAGGAGGATCTATCTCACGACGAACTATCCGAACGATTCCGCCAGTTCAACCTCAGTGCCCTTAAGCATCGTTTTCTTTGGTTCATCCAGTGGATTTATGCTCGTCAAGAATGCCATTGCTGTCAAGGAGGAATATCTTGGCCGGCCAATTGTCACCCAATTCAGGCGGCCAGAGTTCTGGAACCAGCGACCCGTGCGTATATCGCCAAAATGTAGCTCGCCTCTTCAGCTCCCTTGACAGTGGGAGATTAGTGCGGACGACGAACGTCCGCAATACGTCTTTCCAGAACACAACCTGATGAAATCGCTCATCGAACTGTATTTCGCCAACGTCCACCCATGTCCGCTTCTCCCGCTTCTCCCGCTCCCCCGTTAAACCTCTGCAGGTTTACCATTAATGCATCGCCCAACATTTGAGCGCGCCATTGCTCAGGATCTTCATCTGAATGACTCCCGTTTTGGCGGACTTGTGCTCGCTGTCTTGGCCGTCGCCTCTCGTTACTCTGACGACCCCCGCGTCTTTGTTCCTGAAGCCAAGACGACATTATCTGCAGGCTGGAATTTCTTCAAGCAGGTGCAGATAATACGCAAGTCGTTGTTTGATGAACCATCGATTTACGAGGTTCAATTGTACTGTGTGAGTGATTCGATCTTTCGAACCACCACCACGCTCAAATTCTTTCAGCTAATCACGCTGTACACTCTGGGCACGTCATCCCCGCAAGCGTCGTGGCTTTATCTCGTGCGTAGTCTCGGTCTACTTAATCTCTTCCTTCCAGCTGTAACCTCGATGCAGGGACTGGGTATTCGATTCATTCAAGAGCGGGGCGAGCATCGGCGGAAAACGTGATGGTAATAACTTCAGTCCAGAGCATGAAATGTGGAAGCGTGCTTTTTGGTGTGTGTTGTGTGCTTTCGGAGTGCTTGCTAATAACAACAACTGACGCAGGTGTTTGCTTACCCTCGATCGTACGGTGTGTTCCTTCTTGGGAAGACCTACGGCCATTCATGTGGAGGAGTAGGTACTTTCTTTCTTACACTGGCATGCTCATATCAAAATCCAGCTACGACGTCGAATTACCCATCGAAGTGGACGACGAGTACTGGGAGCATCCTGATCCCGAGCAGGCATACAAGCAGCCTCCTGGGAAGCCCTCGCTCGTCACCTACTTTGTCTGCCACATCCGACTCTGCGAGATCCTCGGATCGACCCTCCGCCGCTTGTACGCCTCGAATAAATCGAGGATTCTCATGGGGCTTGTTGGAACGGACTGGGAACAGCGTGCTGTAGCCGAATTGGATTCTGCGATGAACGAGTTCCTCGGGTCTTTGCCGGAACATCGTCAGTTGCAAGGCCTCTCCGCGCTGCTTTTATTGACTTTGTTATCTAGTTCGATGGGATCCGAATCGAACCGGCGTGGTTTTTTTGACCAATCGGCCACTCTACATACCATGTATTATTGGCTTCAGATCACAGTACGTGCTACCATTCGGGCCACGGGAGTATTTACCAATCGATGCACAGATCCATCGCCCTTATATCCATCAACCCACCATTCTCGCTTTCCCATCCCTCGCGATCTGCACCAGCGCAGCTCGTTCGGCCATCCACGTTGTTGATGTTTGGCTTACGAGGCTACAACGTGTAGCGCTCCCGTCAGTTCAGGTTCGTTCTCATCTGATCGTGAGATTGCCATATTCTCACCTTTGTGATAGACCGCCGTCTTTATATCCGGAGTTGTCCTCCTGCTCAATCTTTTGGCGTCAAACGTGCTGGTCTTCCCATTGACGTGGGCAAGGAGCTCGCACATGTGAGCACGTCCATGAGAATCCTCAAATTCATGGAGGCGCGTTGGCAAACTGCCGGTCGTCTATGGGAGCTTTTGCAGGAGTTGCAGTCCTGGGACGGACCGCCGCCCCCGAAGAACGTCCCAGGACCACCGCCTGCGAAGAAGCCAGCAGCCACACCTGCCCAAGACATGGACATGGCGGACATGTGTCCAACCAAGCGTATCGCCGTCGCAGAGGTGCAAAACACCGAGGCTTCTATTTTCACGATCAACGCAGGCGAGGGTAACAGCTTCGTTCCTGTAGCGGACGAGTTGTCAGCTCCACCGACGCAGCCACCATCTCAGCAGACACTACCCATGGATCTATGGAGCGACGCTTTGTTGTCGAACCCCGCGATGCAAGCAAGCTCTGCGGCGATGGCTCAGCAGGCGGAGGTGAGCATGGAGCAATTACTCGCTGCAACAGCCATGTACGACAACTCGACCGGCCTCACTCGAAGCCTTGGTCAATGGAGCGATTCAACCGCCCTCGCTAACATGATGGCCGACGAAGAGCTCATGTCCATGTGGTCGTCTCTGCCTGGAGCGACTGGGAACTGGAGCGACTGGGACGACTACATCGAGGCCAAACAGCGGACTGGGACGATGACTTGGGGGCAATAATTTTGATCCCAGAGTGTCCGCCTCCAGGTTGCAGTAAATGCAAGTAAATGTTAGTTTCAAATGTACTAGACGCCAGATTCCGTGTATTTTGTACAATGTATCCCACCCAAACTCATGTTGATAACCAGAGGTCCGCTCCATGTTCTGACAAGGTATAAACGAAGAAGTCGAGTTCTCTTTTGTATCAATTACCAGAGCTGCTGCAGCGTTCGACGCGAACGCATGGGTGTCCGTATGCACAAGTTCTCTTCTGAATAAAAATACAATAATGATATAGCGTCCTTCAACGAAGATACGTTCCGCTCCACCGACCACATGGCTTGCGCGGTTCTTCGATGTCCTGGAGAGTCACCCGGCCTCTTTCAAGGGGCAATCCGTGAGGTTTCGGCTGATCAAGAAGTTGAGAAGGCCAATAAAGATATGCTTGCTTGCGTACCTCTACATACCGTCTTCCCGAAGCACCCGTTGGGCGACGTCGGTGACATCGACCTGTTCGGAGGCCGCTTCGGTGGCAGGAAGCTTTTGCTTATCGGCTGATGCCGCAGAACTAACGCACACATTATCAATCATTTGATATGAAAAGCCAGGTAGACAATTGTTCACGAAGAAGTCATCCTCGAAAAGGCCGGCGGTGGTGCGGGGAAGTTGCTGAGCTGGGCCGGAAAGCCCACAAGCACGAATGGATGTGTGAGCCGCTCAGGCACGTCGAGGCTCAATGTATATTGACCAGGATAGAGCCATGCGTTTCCTAAAAAGCATTGATTATTTTTAACTGAGGTTTCGACCGTCGAACGCTTACCATTCTCATCCACGCGCGCCATCTCTCCGAGATTGACCCCAATTCGAGCGATTGCAGCGGCGCCCGGGCTTACACCGTGAACGCGGGCGTAGCCAATGAGCGCCTTGTTGGGATGAGGAGCGGGACCTGCGGTGGTCTTGACGAAAAGCAACGAGACAAAGTCCGACGTCACATGCCCAGTGTTGTGGACGGTAACCCCGAACGTGTCAAACACACCGAGATCGAGGTGTGCTGCGCCGCGAGCTTTGGCGACGAGGGATTGAATGTCGTATACGGAGGCTGGATTTCCTTGCCATTGCAAGGAGAACGTGGTGTAGTGCAGTCCGAAGCCATAGTCAATGACGGGTTTGCCCGTGTACCACTGGTATGTTCGACCCGGGTTTCCTGTCGCCTTGTTCGGCCGGAGATTCATGTCGAGCATCCCGATTTGGTTGACGTAGTTCTCCGGGTACTGCATGAGAGGCAAGCGGCCAGCAGGAGCGGCTTTGCCGGTCAGAACGTCGGCGACGGCAGTACCACCACTTTGGCCAGGGTATCCAGCCCAGAGGATAGCATTAACCTATATTACCCAGTCAGCGGTGAGACGAACGGAGTCGCTCTTACGTACCGCCTTGCTGTTCAATAACCAGGTGTCATCGACTTGACCTGCACCAAACTGTACCACAACGAAGGGTTTGCCAACAGCCGCGAGCTCCTGAATGAGCTGGAGCTGAGCGCCTGGCCAACTGATCTCCGTGCGGTCCAATCCCTGAGAAACAATAAGTTGTTGCTGGAAAAGAGGACCCGAGAGATACTCTCCTCTGCTTCGACGCTTTCGTCTATCCCTCCAGCGTATACGATCAGCTGGTGAGTGTTAGTTTAGGGCCAGGCAGGGAAATTGGACACACATCAGCGTTCTTGGCGGCCGACAAAGCATCCGCAAAGCCGTCGGTGGATCCATCTTGGATTCCAGTGCCTTGAATGAACGTGACGTTGAAACCAGCTGTGATAGCGCCCATTTCAGGACTGATGAGGAATTCTGGGGTTCCATAATAATTTCCCTGCATTTGGTCCGTCGCCTGCGCCCAGGGTCCAACGAGAGCCATCTTTTTCAGACTCTTCTTCAGCGGAAGTATGCCGTCATTCTTCAAAAGCACCATGCCCTCAACGGCCACGTCGTAGGCCAATTTCTGAGAGGCAGGTGTACCAACGTCGGCAAAAGTGAATTGACGGTATGGTTGCAGCTCAGGAGGATCGAAGTAGCCGAGTCTGTGGTGTCGTTAGCTTCTGGAGAGTTTGGGGCAGAAGGTGTACCGAACAAGTGATGCGTATTGACGCACGAGCGCCTTCTGGATGTCGGCAACTTGGGTCAAGTTCTGGTCTAATGCGCTCTGCAAGAATAGGCCGTAGATGCTTCCACAGTTGATATCTGTGCCCGCCTCCAAGGCCACGGCGGCGGCGGCTTCGTAAGAGTCAACGTATAGGTGGTTTTCGAAGATGCTTTCGACAGCGTCGCAATCGGAGACGACCCCAGCGATCATCTGTGAACTTCCAGTAGTCGCGGAGGATCGCTGAAGGGCATTAGTAGGGTTATAACAACAAAAATCTCCCAACTTTGAAGAATATAACCATCGGCGCATGCTGGAACACCATTCACCGAATTATACGAGCACATAACACCAGACACTTTGGCATCGCGGACGGCCGATTGGAAAGGCTGGAGATAGTACTCAGAGAACTCTTGGGTAGTGACTTCGGCCGAGAAATTTCGCTGAATAACACCTCCCCTACGAGACCATCAGCACTGAGATATGAGCAAGAAATAACCTCAACCAGTCGTCCAAGTCGTACGCTGCGTAATGTTTGGCCGTCGCGATGACCTGTTATGTTATGTTATGTATAGCGGCATTGAAACGGCCGCTCTACCTTCAGGTACGGTTGGGGGTCAATGCCGCCCTGGAATCCTTTGACTAGCTGATAGACGTAGTTGGCGGAATGCAGTGATGCCTCGCCAGGGGTTTCTTGGCCCCGTCCCCACCTGTCGTTTTTGGTTAGTTTGGTTAGGTGGTTAGAGCGGCGTCGACGTTTGAGCCAAAACCAAAAGTGGCTGCTCACCTGGGGTCGCGCCTGAAGGACAATTAAATCTCATTGTAATATAGGAATGGTATTTTTTTTACCAGGGATTAATGTTAGGCGCGAAGTAGTCCAGTCCAGCTCTTCCCACAGAGTTGAATGCGCGGCCTTCAGTGGATATAACATTGGCCACCTCGAAGACGAGAGGATCGTCGAAAGCTGCACCAAGATTGATGGGCTGCGGGAAACTTGTTGCGTAGCTAAAGTCGCCTATTTAATAGTTTTAGTGCGCCATGCACGAAACACAAATACGAACCACTGGGGGCGAACACAACACCAGGCCCAGTCCAAGATATTCCGTGCGATGCCTCTGACCTACGATATCGTTACAATAGCCAACGCAAGGTATTTGATGCAAATTTACCACCAGTTATACGGAGGAAGTCCCAGACGCGAGACCCCTTTCATGGGCAGAATGAGCAGCTGGCGTACACCCAACGCTCCAAAATCACACACCTGGAGATTGGTGAACACTATTCGCGATGAGTTCTGGAACCGTGAAGAGCGCTATGAGGGCCTCGGATCTTGTCACAGCATCCTTCGTTCGGTCGCAGACCGCGTTGGCCTTGAGGGGACCAGATACACAGTTTGGGAAGTCGAAAGCGAAGGGAGTGAGGGTTGGGGGTTGGGTGGGACCCGATACGGTGACATTGGGGACAACAGCGTTCGCCGCAGTGGCCAGCGCGAGGACTCCCCCGAGAAGTGACAACATGGCCGCTTGGAAGAAGATGTGCCGTGCTTCGATATCATTCATTAATATGTTGTATGTGAACAATGGTCCACATGACGGGGGAAGCTTGCGCCAAATCCAAGTTTTGTATTACACCAGCGAACTGGTTACCGGAACACATTTTTGAAATGACGATGGCGGATCCTTGACAGATTCTATGGGCCTCAAATTTTCAGGAATAACATTTCATATGTCCTAGTGTACCTGAGAATATTCTTCTGAATTTTAGTGCAGTCCTCAGGTCATGGTCGCCCGAAACTTTCACGTACCATATAGGGAAGGTACCTAGAAGGGGAACAAGTGAGATTTTCTCAATCAGACCAGCAGAACTCCTCAATTTGGATATACCTCAACCGAGGCCCTATATATCGCACATCGTCTCTCAAAATTTGAACCACATCCATGCAGTATTCACTGCGGAGTGGGCCAAACATTCTGATCAGTAGTCTGATGTGCCAAATTTGAGTATCAGCACTAAATGAATTCTTATGAGGCGTTGAATGCTGCCTGTGGGGTGCAATTGGGAGGATCAATAGCTCTGGTAGAGACATAATGTAGGCAAAAATCTCAGCCCAAACGGCCGTCTGTGAGCCGCTGTTCCGCTTCCCGGTACGTTCCGGTACCCAGTTCGCCGGTGTACTCTCTATATCCTAGTCATCAAATACATACTCTGATAAGTCCATTCCATATGTATTGAGAACAAAGCCCAACCCTGCCCTTCTCTCTGTATCAATCTTCAACATTTTTGTTGTTTCTGTTTCCGCCGGCCGTTGCAACCTTGAAAGGGGGAAAGAAGTTTTGAATGCAACACCGTCCAAGGTTTTGACACACGAGATTGCTACAAAGGATAATCCTGGTGAGAAGTCTTTATCTCCGAGTTCAATCCGAGCCCTTGAGAGAGTCATCCCTTGACTCTTGTGAATTGTAATTGCCCAGGCCAGAGCCAAAGGCAGTTGAGTTCGAGAACATGCCTTATCATTGCTCTGCCAACGTGCTGTATGTGGTGTGATGGGTATCCAGGAAGGATCGATGTCTGGCCATTCTGGAGTGGGAGGACCTGATCTATCAGTTAGTAAGGGTGTACAATATTGTTCTTCTATTCACCTGTGTAGTCCGTGCAAGCTACAAATACAACATCTGGTGGTTGCTCTTTTGTCTTTGCTCCAGGAAGAAAGCATATTTTTTTGATGACACCTTGAGCTCCATTCACAAGTCCTTTGGAGGTCCAGATATTTCGGGTAATCATGACTTTTTCCATGGTGACTTTCTTCTCCCGTGCTTCCTTGAAGTCTGCTCTTCCTGTTGGAAACAATGTTGGAAAAGCATCAACTGCAATGTGTTGGGCACTATTCTCATTGATTGGAGTGCCCTGTACCGCAGGCATAGTCAAGACAATTTCTGGCATTCCAGCTGCAGCCTGCAACTTTTCAAACTCTGTCAAGCCAGACTGCAAATTGTGCGGAGAACAGACCAGAGCCATCAGGCTGCTGGTTTTCAACAGGCGGTCCTTCATCAGGGTTTGAGTTAAGATCCTCCGTGGAGATACTCTGGACCCGCTGAAGCACATTTCCATTTTTTGGAAGAGAGTTCAAAATATCCCAGTCAATGTGCACCTGTCGACTATGGAATGTTGGATGGTGCTGCTCTAGATATTGGAGCCACTGGCGAAGCACATCCTGGCGCACTCTGAAGTTTTCTTTGATTTTATCTCCTTCATCCCCTTCTACTGAACCCTTTCTCCTGAATACAATAATGTCACACTCCTCTGGTAGCAGTGGGACACGATTGTGAAACACAGAAGTATCTCGTGGAAAGTTACAGACATGTCTGCGGTAAGCATATTGACCGCCATGAATTTGCCAGACTTGAGTCAATGCATGGACTGGAGATATAAGGATTTCCTCCATTTGGGTAAGAACAGGAAGATTGGGTGCAGGTCCAGGGTCCATCTGATTTGCTGCACTGAATTTCATTGAATTTGTGCATTTTTTGCACTTCCCATCTTTGACTTTCAAGTTAAACCATTTCTCTTTGCAAGTTCCACAGGTTTCAAGCTGAATGTCCATCGACAGTTTCCGGACAACATTCAACAAAGCATGGTCTTCAGCAGAGATAGCTAGTTCTGCCAGAGGATCTAGACTTTCTTGTTCACCATTAGGTGCATGGCCATTTGGGTTGGGCTCCTCATTAATCTGGGAGTCTTCTAACTGCTGTTGGCCTGCCTGTGCCTGTTGCCTTTGTCTAGCTGCCAGTGCTAGATCGCGAGCCCGCTGTCGGCAGGGGCCACAAGTCTGAAATGTTCCAAACAAGTCTGCAAGCTGCATAGTGTCTACTCTTAGTACACCACAAGCGGCCAGGATCTTGAGGATGTGGATCACGCCCTCGACAGGACTGTTGTACTGCCACTGGAGGGACCTGCTGTTGAGGACCTGGCAATTGGAGATAGAGGTGGACTGTCCATGTGAATGTCTTCTTCATCATCTGGTTTGAGATTAGAAAACAGATTGAATCTTCAACCATCAATACCTTGATGCGAAGGACCATCAGCAGGCAGCTGCAGGCGGGAAAGTTGACCAGCTACCTCTTGAGAAGGACTCAAGTTACGTCCGTGGCGTACAACGTTGACCAAGTTAGGACGAGCAAGAGATCCCTGAGGCATACAACGAATTTCAGGACTATCAAGAGTACGGTTATCCCTTTCATTGCTTTGAGCTGCAATGTGTTGACGCTGAGGAAGGAAGGAAGGAGTAGCCCTAAAAGCCATCAGTACATTGTTATTCATGATTTTTTTGATTTGTTACATGAATAGTAACCCAATCAGTATATTGCAGAAGGCAAGCAGAAGGATCTGTTTACAGTTCATAGGCTTGAGCAAGTCAATATTTACATGCTTATTAGATGAATGGATATACTCAGAAGGGCCCTGAAGGAGGGAGAGAGTGTGTGAGATGCTATATCCACACCGGCAGCCTTTAGTATGCATTCCATCGATGCCTCTACACGTTGTATCGATGCTCTATACACGTTGCATCGATGTTATCAAATGTAGACAGCCGGGATCGAACTCAGGATCAACCGGGTGACGGCTGTCACAAAGCGGTACGCGACGCGCGTCGCCCGCGAGCGGCTGACCAATATATCCGGTCGCGGGTCCACAGCCACCTAAGCCTACCGACACCCTATGCCACTAAAAGGGGAAGCAAGCTTCCCCATTACGGTCACGCGGTCACGCGACTACTTAGTAAGTTCAATTACGGTCACGCGGTCACGCGACTACTTAGTAAGTTCAACGCCTTGTCCACTTCACTCTCCGGTGTGCTCTCGTATAGAAACCCCCACTGTTTCCCGATGGCTGGTCCCAGCGCGCTATACTCCTCTCCAAATTCCTCGTTGTTGAATTCGAACATCCTGCCAGCCACCACGGAAGCCCGCGCAACATGATTCGCTACTGGTAGCCGTGTCTCTTCATATGCTTTGATCGCAGCATCAAGTGTATTCAGCGTCGAAGCGCCCAAGACGTTTGCAAGAATGTATGCATCCTGGACATGGTTAGACATTGACAGCCGCCCGAAAGCCTGGAATATTGCATTCCTCTATTGCTTGTCCCGCACCGGAGCCCAGATGTGGAGTCATTGCATGCGCCTACCAAGGACGGTCAGCAGAGAAATGCTTTGTAACGCGCTTCATACGGCGTCCCCCAGCAACACGACGCGTCCAGCCGCATAAAAAGGCAGAGGAGCGATGTCGTGAATGCCCCATTTCGTAGGTTTGTCCACGCGCTTGTCCAATTGAGTGAGTAAACATCTCCAACTTTTTGACGTACCTCCAGAAGAAGCGATACATCTGACTCCCATCCAGAGAAACACTGGCGACTATCAAACAGATTCTCCAGGGTTGGGCTGGCTACTAACCTCCAACATTTCTTCCTTCGAGCAGTCTGTCACCCACTCGGACCCATAGACCGAATTCTCCTTGTTCAATTCTGTTGAAAAAGCCACGACGTTTATAACTGTGCCTCTCGATATCGAGTATACGACGATATGCTTGTTCTGGCCCAAGTACTGTTCTCGTCAATTTACCTGTACCGCAAGCGAATCGTGTACTCGCCATTACTGGGTGAACTAGTGATCTGTGCCTTGGAATCGCTTCCCCCGGAAGGTCGGAGACTGGAATAAGGGCTCTGTAGGCGATACTGCCGCTCCATCTTGGTTCAAGGTGAGCCTCAAGGTCTGTACTGTGACCTCCTGCCATAGCATCCCGCAGCATTTGGGGTCGAACCGTCGACTTGATTCCGTCGCATCCAACCTATCGGGGAAGTTGTCGACACGGGTCTGTGAGAGAGACTACATCTAACCAGGAGATCGCATAGCGCGCTGGAACCATCGCCGAAATTCAACTGGACCCCGTCCTCAACTTTTGCGAAAGAGGCCAAGCGCTTTCCAAAGTGAGCAACACCATCGGTTGGAAGGTTGTTGACAAAAACATCCAAGAGATTCGCTCGATGGAAGCGAATGCAACCAACTATACCGATAAGTGTTCTTCCCCCACGTCCTGCAGATTCAAACTCACAGGGCATTGACACAAAGTGAAAGCGGAATCCGTCGGCCCTGTCAGAGCGTCTGTAGTCAAAGCCTATGCATGGATGAGACCTCCGAGAGTACGGTCCGTCTGGGTGCGCACCCATTTCGGGCACAAGTTTTGAATCGGTGACTTTGGAGAGCTGCTGTTCCAGTCCGAGCAAGCAGAGTATATGCCAGGTTCTCTGCCATATCATTACGCCAGCTCCAATCTCGCTGAAACGTCCTGCCGCCTCGAAAACATCCACCTGGATATGAGGGTACTTGGAGAGTGCCACCGCTAAACACAAGCCCCCAATGCCCCCTCCACTGCAAACAATGAGATTCTAGCGTCTTGATGACTTCGACAAACCAGATTGCTACTCGAATTTTAGGTGCAGCCATTCGAACGTGAGTGCTTATCGCAAGTCACTGTCCCGATTTCTCACTCATTGCATCGAATTCTGCGACTCCGGGCAGAAGCGCACACGGCTAGTCTTGCAACTCGTGACTGCCAGCATTGGAGAACGGACAGATATAACCTGCATCATCTGACCACTTATAACCACGTCCATGTCCTCGAAGATGCATCGCGATCCCTCTCCAAGTTTTCAATTCCCAGTATCAGTTTCTCCGAAGGAATTCTACGCACAACAGAGAAAAACTCATGACCGCGATCCCACCAGTGCCTCCAATGCCGCACCACCAGCGATCTGGAATTCAGATGCTCCGCTGCTCATCATGACACCACCCTTTTTCGATAGACGACCTTGAGCCCGCACCATCTTCTGCATTCGCTGCTCCGCCTCGCCGGTATGGTCCGCCTCCCATTCCCGAATTGGCCGCTTCTTAGAAGTCGTTTCATTCGACTCCGAGGCCGGCTTCGTCTTGCGCGCGCGAGGCGGCGGCGGCTTGTCCTTGTGTGACGGAGCGCCGGATGAGACAGACTTGGGGGCATCGCGAAGAGCGAACGACTTTGCGAGATGGCCTAAATGCAAGTGGCGGACATGGAAGATGTGCTTTTCGTTCGTGGGATGGGTTGCGTAGGCGCGCATGTGGGATAGATATGCCTTTCGTGCCAAACTTGCATTCTGCAGGAAGTTTATTTTACCCATGCAGGAAAGAGAGAGAGAGAGAGTACGTACATCCTTCTTGCTGAGAACCCAACGCTCAAAGGAAAGCTGTACGTCTGTCGCCCGAGCCTCGTACTCGCTGCCTTTGCCGCCAAACCCATTACGAAGGACAGTTTCAACCGAAACACCGGAAAGTGTAATGTTGCGGCCCTCGTCTCCGGAAGAATCGTCTCCGCGCATCTTACCCTCAACCCACTCCACCCATTCAGATTCACTGGGCGCCACTATGCTCCAGGCCTCGCCACCCTTACCAGCACGCGCAGTACGGCCGACACGATGAACATATTCGGTCGCCCCTCCCTCGGTGGGTAGATCGTATTGAATGACGGCACGGACTAGTGGCAAATCGAGCCCGCGCGACGCGACGGACGTGCAGAGTAAGACCGCAGAGGACGATGATGTAGACTTGTTCTTGGATGGACCTGCGAATCCGCGAAGTGAAGCAAGACGCGTCGGAGTGGGAAGAGAACCATGTAAACGGAATATCGAGGTGTCGGGAAGGAGTGGTGATTTGACTTCTACTTGATCGCTGGCAGGTTGAGCGTCTCCCTCTGTTTCACTGTCCTCGTCCTCATCGGAGGTGGTCTCTGTCGTACTGGCGTTGCCCATGGAAGCACCACCGAGCAGAGTCCAATGAAAGTCCACCGAATCTGTGCAGCTCAAAAACACGATGATTTTCGTTCCGCGGCGGGCTTGTGATTGCGAGATGAGGTTGCGCAAACAAGGCAATTAGCGCCACCAGTCGCAGCTTCAGAGGAACTACGACGTATTTTTGCGAGAGTTGTGAAGGCGGTGTGAACTTCTCTGTCTCCGTGATTGGAAGGTCTGTAGATTCAGCGGCTGGCTCCGCTTCAGTCGCTTTGACCATCATTGGATTGATGAGGGCCTTCCCGGCAAGCTTTTGGACGTCCTCCCGAATAGTAGCAGAGCACAGTATTGTCCGTCGTCGCTCCCAATCCCAGCCGCCGACTTCCATACTATTTCCCGCCTCTATGGCCTGGAGCGCCAGCTTCCTCCTGCCATCCAAACCCTGGATGATCCCAGTAATCGACTCCTCAAACCCCAGCTCCATGAGGCGATCCGCCTCATCAAGAACCAGCCAGCGACATTTTCCGACGTTGAACGACGACGTGTTTTGGAGGTGATCCAAGAGACGACCTGGGGTTGCGACGATGATGGGCAGGCCTTTGCGTAGGCGCGCTTTTTCGTGCGAACGTGTAGCGCCGCCAGTGAAGGCCAGAAACGAGCCATCGGGTCAGCCTCGGACCAGCAGCCTCGGGATCGTCCGCTGCCTCGTCCCCAGGGCGAAGGCGGAGTTGCAACAGGGCTTCCAACACGTCCGAGATCTGCTTTGCGAGTTCACGCGTCGGGGCAATGATGATAGCCAGCGTGCCAATGGTTCGATCGATGTATGAAAGCGAGCTAAGTGGCAGCAGGTCCTGGATGATTGGAAGCAGGAAGGACAAGGTCTTTCCTGAACCGGTTTGAGACTGGATGAATACGTCTCGTGCGCTGGCATCTGAGGAGGCGCTGGAGATAACCGCAGGTATAACCCCTCTGAATCGCTGTCGGTGTGGATATGTTCATCTTGCTCACAAGGTGCGCGGATATTAATGGATCGAGACCAAGACCAGCGAAATTCGACGAGTCCGCGAGCGGGGCATTACTTGGTGCTTTGAAAGGTTTCGGGAGAGCCGCTTCAGCCGGTGCATTGATTTTCGGATTGTACGAAAGAGCGATGAGATGACTTGTGGTGCTGGGACGGCTTTTGGCTTGGGCTTCTGGATCTGGGTGGCCTCGGTGGCGAGCCTGGGACGTTTAGTAGGCCGCGTATCGTCCACTGGCTGTTTCGATTGCTTCGGTTTTGACTTGCGCTTTTCGACGCGTTTGGCCTTGAGTCTAGGGCTTTATGAGTTTCGAAAGCGGGCAGAGGGGCCAGCTGACCGGTCTGT
>JARIHP010000296.1:0-25250 GCA_029282125.1 Mycena amicta | reverse complement strand
CCCTAAATGCAAAACAACGGCCGTCGTATTCAGGCAGGACACGAGCAAAGCGGACAGGTTTAGACAGGCCCTGCACATCTTGGGGGAAAATCGAGTATATGACTCCAGTACGAGCGTACAGACTGGCCGTGTGGGCGTCCACGACGCGATCTCCGTCCTGTAGCGCACAAGTAAAGCCAGTGAACGGAACATTTAGTTGAGGAGAAGAGCAACCACGAAACAGGTTAAGCTCCTCCTCTGTTGGAAAGGCATTTCGTGCATACGCCGGGGTCAGAAAATTGGGCTGATCGATTTGCAAGAGCTCGAGGCCTTGGAAGTAATTGCGCGTCCCGAATTCCCTTTTTTTCTCTTTCCAAAGCAGAATCTGGTTTCGAAGTTCCAATGTCTCCTCGGGGTAAAAAGCGGGAAACGGTCCGGTTCAAGGAGACGTTGAGGAGGGCGGAAGGGATTATCGCCGAATGAAATAACGAGTCGCGGAACGACACGGAGCCGTTGGCCGTGATCAGTGGGATCCGTCTCTTCCACGAACGCGATATCGTTGTAGTATATTCCAGGGAGGCTCACTCGAACCCAACGGTTTCCGATGTCATACGGGTGGACGAAACGCGGGTCCCCAGGCGGTTGCAGCAGCCGCGTGCGCTCGCTCACAGGGCACAGACGAGGAACCAGTAGATCGCGATTATAAAACCGGTACGCGGTCTTCCACTCCCGCAGATGCGCAGCGAGCAGCCCAGTTTCGCCCGAATAACC
The DNA here is from genome assembly GCA_029282125.1 of Mycena amicta. Lineage (NCBI taxonomy): Eukaryota > Fungi > Basidiomycota > Agaricomycetes > Agaricales > Mycenaceae > Mycena > Mycena amicta. The sequence goes on along the minus strand of JARIHP010000296.1, from coordinate 24,500 downwards.
AACCCTTCTGGTCTCGACGAAGACCACACCAGAACCGACGCCCCACGTTCCTGAGCTGAGCACACCCGGGCACGACAGGATATGTCGCATTAGACGGTATTCCCAGTACGGCAGGATACGTATCGTGTACATGGGGGGAGACAGCAGCGACGGCAGCCGCATGACGAGGGAAATTTCGGCCATCTTCTCCTCGAGTGTGTTCGGCCTAACAGAGACGGTGGCAGAAGCGAGGGGTGTATTGCGTTCGAGGGCAGCGCGTCGTTCGTATCCGGCGGCAATATAATCCCAAGCGTTATCGTTCGCGTCCGACTGGTCCTCCATCAGCGTCAACGCACGCGTACCGACGGCACTGTTTAGCCCACGTTCACGGCAGCCCGTCGCTCGTATTCGGCCGCAAGCCTTCCAAGCGTTATCCTCCGCGTCTGAATCGCCCTCCGGTGAATACTGACGCGAAACCAGAGGATGCGCGTGAATCGGTTCGTCGTCAATGAAGAAACTATCGTCAGAATCGGCGTCGTCGTCGGAGGCAGGGCCATCAGCCTCGACGGCCTCAGTGTCTAGAAATCTCGCCGCGGAGTATCGAGCAGACACCCTATGATTGAGCTTTCGACGTTTGAAGGGACGTGCGGGCTCGGGAACAGCGCGTAACGAAACTCGCATTGGGCTTTGGGGAACGGACGCTATGGACGGTGTATATCTATCCGCATATCCTTCTGCTTCCAGCGCGTCCATGGCGCTGACGATGAGATGGGACGACTCAGCCATTAACTGAGGAGGAGATAAGGAAAAAGTGAAGCAAGGAGTTCGAACGACGCACGAGATAATAAAAAAAGCAGAGCAAAGTACGAATACGGAGACGTCGATGGGTGGCAGACGAGAGAGAAAGAGGTAGTGGACAGCGAGGAAGATCTAGGTAGAGCGACCAGAGGGACGTTTAGGCGGGACGACGGGTGGGCGAAAACGATGCGGTGGTGTTAAAGTGAGAGGAAGAGAACATTCCCACGCTATACAGAAGCAGGTGACTGGTCGTGGGCCGGCGAAACCCGGTACGTTTATCCGGGCAGATTCGGAAGTCATAATTTGGACTACATTCATGCGTCTCCGACATTCTCTTGAGAGTCAACGCCCTCAAGTACGCTGCGATGATATTCGGCGCGATTTCGACGCTCAAGTCACGCCAACCAACCCGATGCCTGCAGCTGGCAGGGGAGAATATTCCCTGGGTGGCAAAGCACAAGTACATCGGGCTATGGCTATGCTCGACGACGTTGGACTTGTTCCGTATTCATGATCATTACGCTGAAAAAGCGAATACAGCAATGAAGGCGTACCGCGGAGGCTTCAAAATCATCGAGAAATTTGTGGGACGCGGTCGCTTGCCCCTGTTATCGGATGCCAACTGTTTTACGCCCTCATCGACTGCCACCTGACTCATGGTTGCGACGTCACTCTAGATGTCGACTCTACTTCGGTAGAACTGCTGGAGGACGTCCATCACACCATCCTGCGAAACATCTTGGGTGTCGGCAAAAAATCTGGACTCTTTCAGCTGTATTCGGAACTGGGGATCTACCCTGTGCGTATTCGGCGGCTGACCTCGCCCTGCGTTACCTCCGCTATCTTATCCAGCTTCCTGACGATAACATCGCCCGCAAGGCGTTGGAGGTTGCTGACCGCCTGAGACGCAAGCGGTGTCATAGTTGGCTCGGCGACCTTGCCGCTGTTCTGCGGGGTCTCCCGTTCCCAACCGAACGACTCCCGTCGCTACGAAATATCTCGGTGACTTGGTGCGATATGGCGATTCAGTGGCTGAAGCAGGAGGCAAAACGTTGGATTCAACGCGAGGTGGACTTGCGCGTCTCTTTACACCTCCTGCATGGTCGTCTGGAACCCCAGGAGGAGGGGCCCGCGCTTCGAATCCCCGTCTACCGACGGCATTACCTCCATCGTGTCAAAATACCCGACCACCGACATGCCCTCACACGGTTGCTCTCGGGATCGTTTTGTTGGAAGGGCATTCACCGTCCGGGAACTGACACGACAGCGGAGCAGAGGCGATGTCGACTATGCGGAGAGGCGGACGAGACTCCCGCCCATGTCTTCATGCAATGCACAGCGCAGGGGGTGTGTACGGCACGTCAAGAGTGGCGAGATCAGCTTCGCACTCGGTACGGATAAGAATTCCTGACAGCGTTCGTCTCGGAAGCGCACGCTCGGACGCAGCTCCAACTGCTGATTTCCACTGGCATTATGTGATCCATACGGCGCGCTTCATCTACACAGTTGCCAAGGCGTGTAATTTTTTTGGGGCAGGTTTGCCATCTTTCGTATCCAAGGACGATCCAGAGGGTATCGGAGACTCATATATTACATCGGACGTCAACGAGGTCTAACAAGAACAACTTTGGATTACTTTTGTAATTATCATACTGGGCGTTCCGGGCTTGGCAAGTAGAGGTGCTTGATGGAGAGCATAGTTCGCTGTCGGTTTGGGCGTCGAGGTGGCCGGTCCCGCGTGGACTATGCCTTTTAAACATAACGTTGTCGGTACGACAGGACTTATTATGGGAGTTACCGCACGATATGTTATGGAACCATCCATTCATAATTCATTGCAATCCAATGCCATCCAATCTAGTACTAATATTGTAGGGGCCCATCGGGCAGACGAAATCAGATTGTACAAACCTTTGCTACGTTCTAATCCAACGCCATTCGATGGATATCTCACTGGGTATAAGGACGAGGACGAGGACCTTCATAAACGTAGACATTGGACAATTCATTAGATTTTTGTATCGTATGGTAGATTTTTGTTTCGTAGGGTACATTTTGGGTGAAGGTAAAGAGATATAACAAATGCACAGATTACAGTAGATAAAATGGTACGAGTTAGTCTGTGAGTAGTATAGTGCATGCAGAGTATTAGCGTCGTATCATTGTTCCTCGGCGTCAGCTTAATCCGTCTGTTTGTCTGACCAAAAGAAGGGATCGACGGAGCGCCGCCGCGCGGAGAAGAGAACGGGAAGGCGGATCGAAACACGTGTGGTTGAAAAGCTCAGGGAACCGCCTGTCGATGATAGGTTTATCGTTGGGGTCCTTGGGAAAGGTCGTTGGGGATTCAGGGCAGACCACGGTGCTCGCGCCTGTTGGTAACAAGGAGTGTAAACTCGTAGTTCCACCTATGGCGGTGACACAGTCATACCGGTCGGCGTACAACGGGCCATATGCATCGGGGCGGGGCGGGGCGGGGCGGGGCGGGGCGGGGCGGGCTAGCTGGCTGGAGTGTGAAGACGTGGTTGAGCTTTACAACAACAACAAGCGAACCCCCGATAATTGGTTGGCCGGCGAAAATAAACGATTCAAATAATTCTTCAATGATAGTGTTATCCACGAAGTCAGTGGCCACAAGGAGCGAAAATTACGAACTAGAAATCCGGTTCCTGAGACATCGAGATGTCGATGGCCCGGACAGAACCAGGACAGGCGCATAGCATAACGTCCCGAGGTTAAAAGAAAGAGGAGAGAGGATGTCGATGCAGGTCGGTCGAGCCGGAACCGGCGGACGTGGCGTTGAATACGGAGGGAACATATAGAGGGCACTGTGCCGGAATAACATGCCAGTGGCGTTGAGATTGACATTGCGGGTGAACGTAAGGAAAGACGGGCAAACGGCTTTAACAACAGGGAAGCAAAGCGTAAAGGCAACAGAAACAAATAAACATATACATAACAGCATTGCATACGGTTACCAAACAAGCTTCTGGTAGTTCCCTCATGCATCAACAAAATCGTATCGCAACCAGCTAAAGCAAAGTCTACGCTCGTTTCACTTGACATACCACTTTCACGTTAAGAGTCTCCGGCCGTGTACCAGTAGGTGTCTATGGGAAAAAAAGCGTGCATTCAACGAGACGCTGCATCACATGCAATACACTTGATTTGGCAAACACGCTCATGTCTGCTCCCCATTTGCGCAAGTTTGCCAAAGAAACCGAGGCTATCGCCGTTGGTGCGCTATACTACACAATGTCATTATCAGCTAACCCTTGCCCAGTTCTCGGCAACCCTCCAGGCCACGTCGCCGGACTCTGGACACCAGTGATGGAGCTCGAGACAGACATCAGCGACGTGCGCTGCGAGACCATCAACACCACGCCCGAGATTGGTTATGTCGATTTCGTCGTTGGTCAAACCCCCAATGGCGTCGGAACCGGAGCGGGTATTTCAATTTCCTTCCATCCCAACGAGGAGATTTTGGACTGTGCGGAAAACACGGCCTTGCTCACCAAAGAGCCTTTCACCCAAGAGCTTATCCAACGGATTGCGGACCGCGTCAACCCTCCCACCGGCCACCTGGTCCAATGCCTATTTCGAACGCTTCCGAACGGAAACTTCGAGCTCTTGAATTGCACCATAGAGCTTCTAGACCCCCAGCAGCTCAGCACCAACGTATCATTTCCCGTCGTCTCAATCGGCAACTTGATACGTACCCACAAGGGCCCGTTGGTCTACCGCAACTATGTACAGCTAGTCACTCTCGACGAGTCAGAGTACTATGTGTTGAAGACCACACGTCACAGGCCCGAGCTCCTCGAGGCTGCAGAGTTTATGGCCTCTCTTCCCGAATGCGACCTGGTCCTCCGCCCTACCCACGCGGTCCACGATGAAAACGGGTACTTTCGTGGTATTCTCGTGCCCTACCAGCCCGCGTCTTCCATAAACGACGTCCTATCACAGCAGTTGAAAGCTCCGCTGCTGTGGGACCTCCGACTCTGCTGGTGCACCGAGATCGCCGGCGCACTCGCATGGCTACACACGCATGCCGTTTGGGGCGATTTAAAGCTGAACAATATCGTGCTATGCCGCGACGGACATTGCCGGCTCATCGACTATCATCGTACCGAGGCATTCACTTCCGCCTATCGGTGTCCCGAGAACGAAACGAGCGCCGAGGGCGACGTCTATTCCCTTGGAATCGTGCTCTGGGCAATCGCCTCGGTAACTCCCTCCATTGCTCCTCCGTTCACTTTCGCACCAGAAGCCTCTATACCCGAGTGGTTCTCTACTTTGGTAGACAGGTGCCTGGTGAAGAACCCCGCATTGCGTCCGACTGCATCCGAGGTTTATGATACTCTCCGTGCTATATAATACGGTCTGAACGTCGCTTGTGTACCAAAAGTACGATGTGCTCCAGGACACGGTTTACACACTCGGATTGCGGCCACGTTGAAGCCTCGATTGGCAGATGCCCATCCGAAACTCCGTGTACCACTTTCAGTCCAGACACCTCCTTCAAATCCATTAATCCCTATTGTCGCATATGCACCGACATGCGCGCCCGCTCAGTTACCCTCCGCCCAGGACAGAAGGGCCCTTCACCTGATGGGGCAATGGGTAGCACTCAATCGAGTCGTCAGCGCCGTTACTACTGAAGTGAGTTCAAATAAATGGCGTCAATAGTGCTGTTAATGAAGTTCTAAGTAGGCGAATCTTGTCAGAAAAAATTGTACCGACCTGCTTTGTTTTGTAATTTATTGCCGCCTCATGCCAAAAACACCTGTTAACGATCTTATCCGATATCCTCCTCGCTCGTCGCTCAAAGGCGATTTGGTTTTGGGTTCGTTTAATCGGCCCACGCGTCTGTATTCTCATAATTTAAACCTTGCGCGTATGTAAGCCTTCTAATCTTGTTGACATCATCGTCGACTCTCTCAATTAACCCTAGCCTAGCCCTAACCCCATGGGCTTGTCTTGTCTGGGCGTTGTATTCGAAAATTAGGGCGACACTCAACCACGCCCTGTGACTGTGATAACAGATAACAGATAACGTAGTGCGGGTCATCTATGCGGATAAAGCCGCCTTCGTATTTAGCACACTTGATGTTCATAGGTAGTGGCGGCAAGCGCCTGTCCCCGACTCTCATGGTCAAATGCTACTGTGTTGAGATACTTGTGGACGTCCAAATTGCTCCTGCTCGGCACTGAGTCGGTAGCGGACAGACTGAGATACAATTCGACGGCAGTAGATACACACAAATACAAACAAAATGCATGAGACCAGCCAGCTGAGCGAGAGATGATTGGTGCCCCAGCGTTGGTGGGAGTCGCATCCGATCGTGTTTTTCTTGGTATTGCTCCCATGTGAACTCTCAGACCGAGCTCCCTACATCATATCCCGTGCACCAGGCATGATTGAGGCGTGAAGGTCGTTGCCATCGAACATCCTAATACAATATGAGGCACATGAGAAACAGTGAAGAGTAAGCTCACCACAGCGTGTTCGTCTCCGTTCGGATTGCATCTCCATACTGTACGTAGGCAAAGTCAAATATAACCCGGCCCCGACCGTGGTGTCGATGCTCGCGCATACGCCGCGGTAAATTATTACTGGCTTCGCGGGAAAGAATGATGAAGGATCTCGAGTATCTCGGGCCAGCCAACATGTCCGAAAAGGACTTCGGTTTGGTGAATGGTGGAAGCGCAGGGTATACTTCATAAACTTTGGGTCTGGCGCGTGCCGACCGTAACGGATCCCATGCGTGTGATCGATAACTAGACGCAACGCCTCAATGACGTTCACGCAGGTCCCAAGCTCGCGCACAGGAAGCGGGGGAGTATCCTTAGTTGACAAGGCACGTTTTCAATAGTGGTAATACGTGTGTTTTGTAGGCGATAAATGGCGGTTTTCTGCGCAGATATATGTGTGAGTCAGTTTCTGAGGACAGAGGGCTTGAACGCCATCGGAGACGAAGACGAAGGGCTGGGTCGAGATTAGGCGGGAATCCCGCGACGAAGGGTCCTACTCAACGGTTTTGACGATAACAACGCACGAACTCATTCGACCGCCGAGAGTCCGCATATAGCAACGCGCTCGTGTCAGCCAAACTGTGGCGCCGATAGACGACATACACAGCAGGCGGGTACAAGATGGCGGTGGGACTTGGTGGTCGCGCACGAAACTCGTTCTACCGCCGAGAGACCGCATATAGCAACGTGCTCGTGTCAACCAAACTGTGTCGCCGATAGACGACAGACACAGCAGGCGGGCACAAGATGGCGGTGGGGACTTGGTAGTTGCGCACGAAACTTGTTATACCGCAGAGAGACCGCATATAGCAACGCGCTCGTGTCGACCAAACTGTGACGCCGATAGACGACAGACACAGCAGGCGGGCAAAAGATGGCGGGCACAAGATGGCGGTGGGACTTGGTGGTTGCGCACGAAATTTGTTATACCGCAGAGAGACCGCATATAGCAACGCGCTCATGTCGACCAAACTGTGTCGCCGATAGACGACAGACACAGCAGGCGGGTATAAGATGGCGGCGGGACTTGGTGGTTTGATGATATCGGCGCACGAAACTCGTTCTACCGCCGAGACCGCATATAGCAACGCGCTAGTGTCGGCCAAACTGTGTCGCCGATAGACGACAGACACAGCAGGCGAGTACAAGATGGCGGTGGGACTTGGTGGTTGCGCACGAAACTTGTTATACCGCAGAGAGACTGCGTTATAGCAACGCGCTCGTGTCGACCAGACTGTGTCGCCGATAAGACGACAGACACAGCAGGCTGGCAAAAGATGACGGGTACAAGATGGCGGTGGGACTTGGTGGTTGCGCACGAAACTTGTTCTACCGCCGAGAGACCGCATATAGAAACGTGCTCGTGTCAACCAAACTGTGTCGCCGATAGACGACAGACACAGCAGGCGAGTACAATATGGCGGTGGGACTTGGTGGGTGCGCACGAAACTTGTTATACCGCAGAGAGACCGCATACAGCAACGCGATCGTGTCGACCAAACCGTATCGCCGATAGATGACAGACACAGCAGGCGAGTACAAGATGGCGGTGGGACTTGGTAGTTGCGCACGAAACTTGTTATACCGCAGAGAGACCGCATATAGCAACGCGCTCGTGTCGACCAAACTGTGTCGCCGATAGACGACAGACACAGCAGGCGGGCAAAAGATGGCGGGGCACAAGATGGCTGGCAAAAGATGGCGGGCACAAGATGGCGGTGGGTCTTCAAGTGGGTGGTTTTGATGATAACGGCGCACGAACTCGTTCTACCGCCGAGAGACGGCAGATAGCGACCCGCTCATGCTATGATGCATCCGACCAAACTGTGTCGACGATAGACGACAGACACAGCTGGTGGGACTTGGTGATTTGAAAGCCGATGTGACGATCAAGTGTTACGCTGCGGAATCTCTTCAATTAGATCCACCTCCTCCAACGACTTCGAATCCCGACTTCAACACAGCGCAACAAACGTAGACGATAAAATCCTGACGTCCATCGTCGTTTTTTTGACTCGAGTTTTACGTAGAGGAGAAAATCCCGACGTCCATCGTCGTTTTTTCGACTCGAATTTTGGCTGCTATGTCTTCACAGTTGGGTCCCAATCGTCTCGTCCCCCTCAGCTCGCTCGACCGCGATGAAATCCCACCCGTAGGTCACTCCACATATTGTTCTGTGACCTGTTTCTAACCGAATTAATAGGCCACTGATCACTTTCACGGGCTCGTCCGCAACAAGCAAGGCATCTTCATCGTCCTCAATGGCGACAGGGAGTTCTTGTCCAACATCCCCACGCCAACCGAGGCCCACACTCCTTCCTCCACCAAATCTGTTGAGGGCCAGCTACGTTCTACATCTTGGCTAAACCTGAGGATGCCTCATCTCGTCTGCCTTCCCCGGTACATGATTTACAACGGGCCTCTCCTGGCTCCTCTCAGTGTTTCCGGGCGTACCGTGCACTTCAAACAAACTATGGCGTTTTTCACCGGAACCGCAATGGGTGATGGCCTCACATCTCGTCGCGAAATGGTCGAATATTGAAGGTTTTCTTCGTGAAGTGATGGTGTGGCTGGACGGGAAGGCATCCCAGCTGTACCCTTACGACTACCGTGGCGAAACTCATTCGCTTCCGGTGACCTTTGGATACGCCAAACCCCATCGTTCGGAAAATGACCTCACGACGGCGGTTTTTTGCGTCTCGGGACGCATTTCTCCCGCTGCTGGCTAATATCGCTTTCCATTTCCTGCTTCTTGATGCCTCCCAGCAACTCGAATGGCGGGAGATGCTTTTGAAGTCTGCGGGGATTCAGCCTCAGTTGTGGGACGGGCTGGAGGATGCCGTCAAGAAGATCTTGGACGCGCCCGTTGGTGGCATCATCGATTATACGGCCAACCTGGCACCTCACCCGCAACACCTCGACTGGTTTTTTGCACTCATGATCAAAAACAACATTCGCATTCCGCTTGTACTTCTATATTGGCCCTAATAATAATGCCGACAAATTCGCCGCCCTTCTCTCGATGCGATTTATCGCCTTTGATCCGTCTGCCGAGGAGATGAATGACCTCCGTGCCTCCCCTGACCCCGTTTCACTCAGCGAATGGGTGTTTGTGAAGTCCAACTCCCGTAAGTGGGGCATCTTCCGCAACCCCTCGCACCATCCTGCCCCCCCTCCAAAAGTCCCTCCCGTCGAACCCTGCAGTGGTCAAAAGCAAGGGGAAACGTACCTGGATTTTTTTTGCTCGTCGCTCAAGAGAGAATAAGCGGAAACTGGCTCGAGAAACCGAGGGAGAGAAGGCGGCCCGTCTTCAGCGCGCGCAACACGCTTACGCGTCTCATGGCGCTATTGGCAATCGCGGTGCTCGAATTTTCTTTTGGGAGGATACAAACAGCGACGGCTTTTATATCCGCCGGGCTCGGAATCGCAGCTATGCTGTGGATGTTTGGGACCAATATGCGCCATCCCAGCGGGTATACGACGACTTTTCGAACGAATGGGACATCTGTGTGGCTCTCGCGCCAGAGGAAGAAGGGTCGTACACCAACGACGACGACGACGACGACGAATACTATGGGCGTCCTCCCTTCCCAGAACTCCCGACCGGGCTCCCAGAAGACGACCAATCGTCGTTGCACGACGACGAATACGATGAGCGTCCTGCCTTCCCAGAACTCCCCACCGGTCTCCCAGAGGATGTACAATCGTCGTTGCAAGACGGTGCTGGTGCGCTGGAGAACGTAGGTGAATTCTACGAGGACGGCAATATTACATGCCCGAGTCGGAGTCGGTTGCACTGCCGGGAGGACCATTATCGGACGAAATCATACCCAACACTCTCGAATACTTCTTCGGCTTTACCGAGTGCAACGACGACTTCTCCGACATCATGGCACTTGACCACTCTTACCTTGCACTGGGATATCCTCAACGCAATGATCCCCTCCCGCCCGGTGTTCAAGCGCTTCTGCAGTCCATCCTGAACGCAAAGACCCTCGTCGACGTTCCTGCAGATCTTTTGGACCTGCGCCAGGATGCCGAGGTCATCTGGCAAAAACGCGGCATCAACGTCAAGTTCTTTGACCAACGAGGTGCGGAGAAGCACGAGTCCACGGTATTCATCCTTGGTCCTCGTGGCAATGGATCAACGGAGCGGTACAAGATTCTCGTCTTCAGCGCTGCCGTTGTTTTGTACATCATACGGCTGCAATTCCCAAATTGGCAGGACATCATCACGGAACTCACCCTCGTTGGAATAAAGTTCCAAATTGTTGTTGAAGGACCCCTTCGTTCACCTTGGCACTCTCCAAGTATTCCGTACATCGGCCTCGGCGTTCGCGAGGAGGGGTACAAGCCAACAAAGCTCGACTACAACGCGTACGTACTGAACGAGACAGGTTCCTCCGTTCTCCTCGAGGCCATCTGGCCCTCTACGCTGGAGGGATTGTTGGCCGTATCGCGCGCCTGGTCATTGAGAGCCCTGCTGGGGAACTGATTTGGGACGATGTAGACGATGGCGCGGCGGACCAGCAGATTCCTGATCCAGATATCCATGGTCGTGCTTGGCATTACCATTGCCTGACCCGTCAGGAGGAGGATATTGTTTGCGGGGTTTATTTAATCCAAATGAGTATGTAGACGTTATTTCTCCTACGTTTGCTCTGCTCTTACTGATATTTTGTATCAGACCAGGTCAACCCATCGACAGCCAGCGGGCATCAAACAGCGCGCCTTTCCTGGTGGCCTCAACCCAACGCGTTCTTCACCAGCGGGATGCATTACTGGCTGGTGGTCGCCCCAATGCGAGCGCTGGTTCCGGGAAGCTCTCGCGAAGATGGAACAGGACCAAGGACGATTGCAGACTCATAGCCGGTGGAAAAGTCAGCTTGGGTACCACAAGCATGCCCTCAAGATCTTCAAGGCCCAGGACCGCTTGGCTAACGAGTTTCTGCGTGCGTTGGGGCATTAACTGTAATTTTTAAATACATATTAGCTAACGCTACTCTGGACTACTAGTAACGCGTACCACTGTATCTATATTGATGTGTATATGAACGCGTTTATGTTTCGAACTTGGTGTGAGGACGTTAACATTGTTAACACTGAACAGACTTCAATCTCTTAATCACAACGATTAGGACCCACAGACGTGACAAGTTTGATCAGTTCCGCAAAGATACAATGAAAATATGTATGTAAAAAAAAAATCCGTAGGGACGCAACAACTGCTGAAGATATCATTTCCGTTAAGCACAATCGAGCGAGCACGAGCACAGCTGTCATCCTGTTGCAATGCGTCAGATTACCGAGATGTGGTAGAAGTGATACTCGCCTTACTGATCAGCGTCTATCGGCATCCTACTGTCCTGATGGGCCAGCGACCGGCTCTTCCGGATTATCTGCCTCGAGCACCAGGCTCGCAGGGAGTGGGACGACAAACTGCTTGCTCCGGTGCTGCGGTTTGACGGGCAGCGGTGGGGGATATTGACCATTCCGTTTCACCGGGAAGGTTGGAACGATGTGCTGTGGCTCGAAACTGGCACCCTGCGCGAAACATTCTTCCCAGCCTGCATTCGTTTGCATCTCGGTGCTTTAGAAAATGGGAGATACCACTTACCCACCAGGGCCGGGTCGTTGAAACGCTTGTAGTTTGTACTCGTATAAAATCGTGTTGTATGAGTACTCGGAAGGAACGAAGGTGAAGTCTCGGTGTGCACCAAGGATCGCTTGAAACGTCGCGGCATCCACACCCTCAGGCGCTTCGAGCTGGATAATCACATCTGCCGTCTTCGCCACGAATAAGGGCTAGTCAAACTCAGGACATAAAACACCTACCGTCCCTTTTCGATACAAAAGTAATCGGGTTTCGTCCATGGTGACTTTGCATAGGTCCTGGACCATGCAGGAGACCCACAGGAGGGTGTGGTTGACGACAATTTGCTGCTGCTGGGCACGTTGAGTGGCAGTGGACGGCTGTTCTGTCCAGGTTGGATATGGCCAAGGCGCCGATATGTAAGCATAGAATAGTTTGTCTGGGATTTTATATTCATTTCTCTGGGTATAGGCTGTCGGGAGCAACATCGAAGAGCATTTCGAGTGCGAACCTTGAGTTTTTTAGCCTGCATCGCGGTCTTGGGTGCTTGGCCATGGGTTTTGCGTGGTTGGGGTTCCTTCGGCATGATGAGAGTGTGAAGAAAGAACGATTGATGTGATGTGGGCGTAACTTAATAAAATTTATATCGAAGTGCAAAAACACAGACCGCTGGCTATCATTATTATTATTAAACGTCTTAAGGTCCCGCGCACAGCCAAAACTAAGCATCGGAGACTGCATTCGAGGATCGGGTAGCACAATATCATCTGAGCTCATCATCATAAAAGTGTCGGCCCTACTAGTAGTGGGGGCCTCGCGGGCCGGACGATCGCGGACTAGCCCGACTAGCCTAGTGCCGACCCGACGACGAGCTAAACCAAATCACGATCTCCCACTAGGCTGACTAGGCCTAGTCACTCTCGTCGGGGATCGTCGCACTCGCTAGCTGCGCGAGACTCGTGCCCATCACCAAGGCTAGTCGTGCTACTATGTCCATCGCTAGGTGCCCTATGCTCGCCACCATCGTCTGACCTTGTGCCCCTCGCGAGCTCACCACCAGTGTCCTTACTCTGGCCGACCTCGCTCGATACACACTCAAACTCAATACACACTCAAACCAACGCAGACGAAAGAGGAAGAACGATGGAATTGCTAATGCGTAAGGATGCAAATGCGCAATGTAAAGTAAATTGGGTTCTCTCTGCAAATGAATAAGTCAGTCAAGTTGGCGCGACGGGTGAATGAACACGTACGAGACAAGCAACTGAGCAACAGAGCGAGGTGACATTCGAGTTGAGAGTCCGAGCAAGCAAGAAAATATGCGAGAGAGAGTCCAGTGAGTGACAGTATGCGAGATCTAGAGGGCGACCAAGGAATGCATGAACGAACAAGCTAAGAACGGCGTCAGCGGAGAGGGAACGAGCGAAGCACGCACATCATACAATGGATTTTCGGAGCTACCGCGAGGTCAGTCATGAACGCGATAGTGGAAAGACAGCGTACTAGTCATGATCCGAGTCATGAGCGAGTGCGATTGATCTTCAAGCAAGAGGTCAGCGCAACGAAACAGGAGTAGCGCGAAATATACCGTGAGTGAGACTGATGAATAGCTGGGACAACAGACACGAGGGGTTGATGGGTGAAGAGGTGGGTGCCCGAAGACATCGCTGCACGGGTATGAGGAACAGGAAACGAAAATGAAAGACAACGACACACATTCCACACGCGTTTCCCGAGACCAGGTCATCGTCCGAGAAGAACTATAACCAGAGCAAACAGTTTGGAATAGTTGTCGTCTCGCGTTTGCTGAGCATCCTTCGCGCCTATGAGAATGCATAAGCCAAGCCAAGCCATGAGAGGAAGACCTATACCTGACGGCGGTGTACGAAACGGGGCGAGGTGATTGTGTGGATGTGGATCATGCGAACGCTGCACAGAACAAGAAGATAGATGCGCTTGGGGTTCAAGTTGTCAACAGTGTGAGCGTGCCGGTGGGCCTTCAAGAAGCGACGTACTCGAAGCCTGCAAGCCTGAAGCAAGGATTGAGATAGAAAGAGTTAGAGGGAGGGAGTACGCACGTTATTACGAAGCTGGTCGCGCTGGGAGAAAAGGTATATGAGTAGGTGAATATATGCGCCAAGAAATAACGCACCCGTCAGTGGAGTAGGTCGTAGTGCGGACAGGCAGCCGGCGCTCTGGACTATCCAGACGCGTTTCAGACAGCAGCGAACTGTACAAGGGGATGGTGTTGATAAGACTGCGGCTTCGTTGGCAGCGCACCCGCAGAGAGCAACGTGCAGTTCGGTGAGCGTGTCCGTGTTGCAAACGACACGAATGTGAGACTGGTGGAGCTTTATACCAGTCAGCTACAAGGTCTCGAGTCGGCGAAAGTGTGGCAGCGCGTAAAAAATCCCCGCGTGGCCGGGGGAGATTACGCATCGTCGTACGGATCGAGATCTATCGTCAGTGCACCAACGCCGCAGTCAGTTTAATACCGCCAAGTTCCGCGCCTGCACAGATTCGTCCGATCTAGTTTGCCTCCAGGACAACTCCGAGAAGACGAGGTGCCGAGCGGCGGCGTGGAATGTCAATATCCAGAAAGTTTGACAAGGATTTCAGAACGAAGCGGCAAAAGCTTGAATATCTCAGTCCATATCTCCAGCGGTAGTGTGTCTTGGCCGCGATGAAAGTGGACGACAGAGTCCATGATCGATTGTTAATGATTCAAGTTATTGCAATCGGTAGCGGCGGCAAGCGCCTGTCCCCGACTCTCCAATGCTAAAGACAATGAAGTAACTTGGACTCTTTGAGCAAGAAAGTACTTACTAGTACAAGTCGACGACAACAGCGTTGGATACACACCAAGACAAACAAGTGAAGTCATAGAGGTCATGGGTCCGCTCAGCTGACGGGATTCCCGCGATGTGATTGGTGCGTCCGTTTTGGCGGGAGTCGTAACAGATTACTTTCACAAAACCCTCCTCTGTAGAGTCGGGGATTGATTCATAGGAATAAGGTCACGACTTGACCAAGAGTTGACCATTCAATGATGATTGTACGCAAGACAGTAATTCAATTTCGTTCAGTAGTGCGATATATTACAAATTCAGTAAGCAATTGCCAGCGAAACTTGTACGTGCTGCGTTTCTTCTTCGCGTCTCGCTTCCTTTCTTTCTCACTTTTCACGACGTTCAAGCCTTTGGATGCCTTTGACCAGTGCGTGTATCTCCCCGATTGTCATACCGCCGGAGCGCACACGCTTCTGGATGCGCTCTCCAACCTGCACTTCGTAAAGGAAGCGACGTCGAAACATGTGATCGAATGTATCCACCAGATCGTCGTATTCCCGTGAATAATACTGCCGCAAATCTGCGAGATCGTAAATGTCGTTGCTGGCGAATTGATCGACCCGAGTGCTCAGGTCAATAGTCGGCTCGAGACGACGAAGAAAGGACGTGAAGAGGAGATGCGCATCCAGTGGCGTCGCCTGTGGCGGTACAAGTCAGAGACTGACGGCAAGCGGTTTCAGTGCGATACCTTGGAGGGGAGCGACGCATCGACTGGGTGCACGCCAGCAAAGTAGGGCAGCAAAGGCGTAGGCTGTTTGACGTCGTCTGGCTTGACAGACTGCTGGCTCACGATACGCGATACGTGTAGGTTCTGAAAGTTGTGAACGACCGGGATGTGTGTATCCATAAGCATGCCCTGTGCCAGTACAAGTCAGGTACAGATGGCAAGTGGATTTAATGGGATACCTTGGGCGGGGACAACGCATCAGCAGGGTGCAGGCTCGCAAGGGAAGGTATGAAAGGCGTAGGCTCCTTGACATGGCGTGGGCGGGGAACAGGTTTTGCCTCCGGGAAACCGACTGTGTGCAGGCTCTCAACACGCGGTTCGGGTTTCGGCATCGTAGCGTCAGGCTGTCCTTTTGGCAGGTTGGTAATGCCCGGGACGGGCGTCCGAGTCAGTTCTAGGTCGTTTTCTGTTTTCAAGGCGGTGGCCTGCCAGTGACGCATAGGGTTGGAAGCGCTTCCGTTTTCAGAAAACAATCCATGATATGCCGCGTCTTCCGACTCGGGAACAGAGGACTGAGTGGAGGTCTGGCGGGGCATGTGGACAAGCGAGGAGCGGAGTCGCTTCTGATTGCAATGTCGCGTCAGTCGAGAGAGGACGGAAGGCTAGTGCGAACCTTTGGTGGGTCGGACTCGTGAGGGTCGTTGGTCCGTTTGTGTTTTTCGGTAGCAGCGGCGGCGACGTCGCCAGCGATATGTGGCTGGGAGTACTTGAACTGTTAGCATTGGTTCAGTAGCGTATGGTATAGCACGGAAACCTTGTGTGCGTGGGGTGGGGAGGCTTCAACTTTGGTGACGCGGGGCTTTCTGCGCGAGCTACGCGGGCGGTTCTTGTGGGGCTTCAAGTTATTCGTTTTCGTGGCCTTCTTTTTCTCCAGCATCGTTTTACGTGCGGCGAGACGAGCCTCTAGTTCATCAATGAGTTCCTCTTCCACCAACAGGGCATCTCTATCGGGCCTGTCGGGAGGTGACATCTTGTTACTGCAGACCCGCGAGAGAGTGATTGTTTTGGGAGACGAAGCGAACAATGACCCAATAGCTTCGAGTGTGTAATCCGATTTCTCGCGCAACGTGCGCACGATGGCCCTTTCTCTTCTGGTGAGCGAACCATAGACGTGAGTGTCTTCGGTAACAGGTATGTTCGCGCTGCAATAATTAAATGTAGATTAAAGCTATTGATTAGCGTCGAGCCATAGTACCTTGGGGTAGGCAAAGACGGGTGGAGATCAGACTGCGATACAGACTCGGCGTCGGTCTCTATCTCGTCTGCTTCGGACTCGCTCTCAGCTTCGAAGACTGCCAATCGAATATCGGACATGATACAGAAGAAGAAAGAACAAACCAAATATACGCAAAGAACATTACTTAGCCACAAGGACGATTGGTTAGTGGGGCTCATCATCAAGACGTTCGGCTGCAAACTGCAAGAGCTGTATCTAGCAGGTGGCGGCAGGAAGTCGATGAAATTGAGGAGGACTTTGCGCTGGTGAAAAGTAGGAGGTCGGTGGCGGAAGAAATAGGAATTTGGTGCCAGTGGTACACGAACGATTAACGTCAGACCTTTTGTCAAACCTTCCTTGTTTCCTTCCTTTTTTTTTTTTTTTCAGGTGCAATCGAACGAGACCAAGCAATATACAATAGTACATGTAACAAAACAATATGTAATTTGTTAAAAGCGCAATCGGGGCAGGCGTGCGTCACGGCTAGATATCTTCAAAGCAAGGCCGACAGGCTGTAGTTGGACGAGGTGGTTTGAATTGAAGAGATTCCACAGCGTGACAATTGATCGTCACATCGGCTTTCAAATCACCAAGTCCCACTACCATCTTGTACCCGCCTGCCGTGTCTGTTGTCTGTCGGCGACAGAGTTTGGTCGGATGCATCATAGCATGAGCGCGTTGCTATTTTCCGTCTCTCGGCGGTAGATCGAGTTTCATGCGCCGTTATCATCAAACCACCTAGTCCCACCACCATCTTGTACGCGCCTGCTGTGTTTGTCGTCTATCGGCGACACAGTTTGGTTGACACGAGCGCGTTACTATATGCGGTCTCTCGGGGGTAGAATGAGTTTCGTGCGCAACCACCAAGTCCCACCGCCATCTTGTACCCGCCTGTTGTGTCTGTCGTCTATCGGCGACACGGTTTGGTCGACACGAGCGCGTTGCTATATGCGGTCTCTCTGCGGTACAACAAATCTCGTGCGCAACCACCAAGTCCCACAGCCATCTTGTACCCGCCTGCTGTGTATGTCGTCTATCGGCGACACAGTTTGGTTAACACGAACGCGGTGCTATATGCGGTCTCTCGGCGGTAGAATGAGTTTCGTGCGCAACCACCAAGTCCCGCCGCCATCTTGTACCCGCCTGTTGTGTATGTCGTCTATCGGCGACACAGTTTGGTCGACACGAGCGCGTTGCTATATGCGGTCTCTCTGCGGTATAACAAATCTCGTGCGGAACCACCAAGTCCCACCGCCATCTTGTACCCGCCTGCTGTGTATGTCGTCTATCGGCGACACAGTTTGGCCGACACGAGCGCGTTGCTATTTGCCGTCTCTCGGCGGTAGAACGAGTTTCATGCGCCGTTATCATCAAACCACCAAGTTCCACCACCATCTTGTACGCGCCTGCTGTGTCTGTCGTCTATCGGCGACACAGTTTGGTTAACACGAACGCGGTGCTATATGCGGTCTCTCGGCAGTAGAATGAGTTTCGTGCGCAACCACCAAGTCCCGCCGCCATCTTGTACCCGCCTGCTGTGTATGTCGTCTATCGGCGACACAGTTTGGTCGACACGAGCGCGTTGCTATATGCGGTCTCTCTGCGGTATAACAAATCTCGTGCGGAACCACCAAGTCCCACCGCCATCTTGTACCCGCCTGTTGTGTCTGTCGTCTATCGGCGACACGGTTTGGTCGACACGAGCGCGTTGCTATATGCGGTCTCTCTGCGCCATAACAAATCTCGTGCGCAACCACCAAGTCCCACAGCCATCTTGTACGCGCCTGCTGTGTATGTCGTCTATCGGCGACACAGTTTAGTCGACACGAGCGCGTTGCTATATGCTGTCTCTCTGCGGTATAACAAATTTCGTGCGCAACCACCAAGCCCCACAGCCATCTTGTACCCGCCTGCTGTGTATGTCGTCTATCGGCGACACAGTTTGGCCGACACGAGCGCGTTGCTATTTGCCGTCTCTCGGCGGTAGAACGAGTTTCATGCGCCGTTATCATCAAACCACCTAGTCCCGCCACCATCTTGTGCGCGCCTGCTGTGTCTGTCGTCTATTGGCGACACAGTTTGGTCGACATCAGCGCGTTGCTATATGCGGTCTCTCTGCGGTATAACAAATTCGTGCGCAACCACCAAGTCCCACCGCCATCTTGTGCCCGCCGAGTTCGTGCATTGTTATCGTCAAAACCGTCGAGTAGGACCCTTCGTTGCGGGATTCCCGCCTCATATCGACTCAGCCCTTCGTCTCCGATGGCGTTCACGCCCTCTGTCCTCAGAACCGACTCACACATATATCTGCGCATAAAACCGCCGTTTATCGCCTACAAAACACACGTACTACCACTATTTAAAACCTACCTTGACAACTAAGGATACTCTCCCGCTCCCTGTGCGCGAGCTTGGGGCCTGCGTGAAGGTCGTTGAGGCGTTGCGTCTAGTTGTCGATCACACGCATGGGACACGGTCGGCACGCGCAAGACCCAAAGTTTTACGAAGTATACCCTGTGCTTCCCACCATTCACCAAACCGAAGCCCCCCTCCTCTTCGGACATGTTGACTGGCCCGAGATACTCCAGATCCTTCTTTCTCGCGAAGCCAAGAATAATCTTCCGCGGCGTATGCGCGAGCATCGACACCACTGTCGGGGCGTGAATTATGTTAGCTGCGTGCACGCCGACCACCTTCACTGTTTCTCATGTGCCTCATATTGTATTAGGATGTTCGATGGCAACGACCTTCACGCCTCAATCATGCCTGGTGCACGGACTATGATGCAGGGAGCTCAGTCTGAGGGTTCACATGGGACCAATAAAAACACGACCGGCGCAACAAAGTGCAAGGCAGCACGTCATGAGTATATGACTCGGCTGAAACATCAAGACAGGAGGGTTCCAATGTAGAATTATCTCTGGTATTTCCAAATTTACACTTTATGGGATAACAGCGAATACTGTACACTAGCGCAGGCGTTATTTGTCTCGGACGTGAGGTCGGAAGCCAGGGTCTTCTTATTCGGAATTGATGTTAGACTAGGATATGGCCACCTTGAAAATCACCAAATCACTTTACCCATGTAGCACGTACCTGGTGATTCTTTCGCCGCGCGCATTAGAGTAAGGCGGATCCGTGTATTTTCGTCGGGGAACGGTGCACCTACACGCGCTCGCGTACCGACAGCTGTCCGTTGGGGACCTATAGATCCAGGCTGCAGTACTCAGTACACAGCGCTCGTGATACATTAATTGACTGACCATCAACGACATCATCGGGTTGCTTGGGGTGGGCTTAGGCGTCGAGGGGCATTTTATTCCAAGATGCAAGCGACGAATAAGTCGAGTATCGTGGGCCTTCAGTACTGGCGTCGGCGATGTTATCGACACTAGCCGTTGCAAGCGGCTCGTACATTTCCGCAAGTGGCTCGTACATTTCCGCATTGCATTTGGTTTTTTTTGTTTGGTTCTTGTCGGCTATTGGGTGGACGAATATTAATGGAATCTTATGCAAAAACTGAAGAAAGAGATGAGAGGGCGGAACAACTTCAAGAAGAATGTATACCCTCAATTGTCCACCCACCTCAGCTCCGGACTCCGACCCGTCTTGCGACTCATCCAACTCGTAAGGAGACCCTAATCCAGCTACCTGGCCGCCGGCTTTGAAGTTATTTTCGCCGTACACGATCCCTAGATCCGATTCACCTTTGAAATCCATTATTATTGTGTTTCGTCGCTGCACGGTGCGGCGGGGCGTTACAACACTCTATCGCGGTTGCGGTCAACCTTCAATCGACTCAAGCATACTTGAGAGCTACCTTGGCAACAAACGACGGACGTCTCCGAGACTTCACTGGCAAAGTCGCACCGATACTTGAGGACACCGAGAAGACGTTCATCCCCGCAAGGTGTTGACTCTGTTGACCTACGTCAAGGCCATACAACCTCAAGAAGGTCTGGATTCGTACCCGGCCCACAGCTTCTAGGATTTGGACATCTGCGTCAGACGCAGGTGCCGGCAGATCTACAGGCGACGAGAAGCAGTAAACCAGCTCTGCGAACGGCTTCTGATCTTTCAATCCCAAGATATACACGCGATGGCGGATACTCCATGCTGTAACGACATCAACTCTATGCTCCGACGCAATATGTTTTAAAAAAATGAAGCATACCTCCCGTCCTCGATGCTATCTTCTCGCAAATAGACGATGGAAGGGGTGGGATGCTGTAGCGCCAAAAGACGACATCACTTTCGTAATTGTAGCTCCCTTGAGGAAGAAGAGCCTTATCCTCTTCAAAAACATCCACATCGTCCAAGAGCTGACCGGCTTCGAACTCGAACCTATAATGTCCCAGACGGCAAGGCGATAGAAGCCTCAAGCCTCCGAGTCCATCTGTCGGATGAAGAAATGCGCGTTGCTGGAGGGCAGTATCCGACGCAATAAATATTTCCGCGAATGACTGTGGGGCGGCGGCCAGGTCGATGAGGACGTTGAGCTCGAGGGGTCGGCTGGGGACACAAAGACTTCGGGTGGAGAATAAGCCAATGTTCCGTCAGGGAATGGGCGCGCGAAAGAACTTAGCCAGCTCGGGATGTCGAGCTCCTTGGAGGAATGAGGTTTTCGGCTACTGAGCTTGCGTGCTAAAAGGAATGTCAGTGAGGGATTGCTCGTTGTCGAAGCAATGAAACCCACCCCAGTCCTGCGTCGCCGACGCGCGAAGCTGCTGGATATAACTGGCGATTTGCTTCGGTCCGCGAACTTCATTGAGTCGGCTGAGGATAAACCGAGCGATAAAGACGTTGCGAGATGCGCATTTTCCAGAGGCCTCTGGAAAAGTCCGTATCGCAGAAGAACTCGGAAGTGAGCGATGAGACCTAGAAACCCCAGTGAGCGGCGGGCCCGCGGAGGCGGGAAAGGTGAAACCTTGAATTACCGCGAGACATCTTTGGGGTGGAGGTCAGACATTGAACCTCGGATAGTTGAACATACATAGCGGCGTCCAGACGGCGAAGCCATTAATGACCTTCGTGCTGCCGGGGGTAGCGGCCGCATATTTCGTGATCTCTTTTACCTGCAAACGGGTGGTCAGCTTTCTACAGCCGGAGAGGCAACCGGAAGCCCTACCATCTCGGCGGAGAAGCAGGGGAGTTATAGTCCCCTGCTACACCAATGACGAACTCTCCCGTGTCAGCTTTTTCCATTGTCGCGAACCGTTTTGGATAACGTATGGATGGTGGGGGCCATTTCAGGACTTCCTTCTTTATTAGTTGGTGTTTGTCGCAAATTAGAGTGTTGGCTGCAATTTTCTAGACAAACCAGCCATCATGCAGACTGAAATGAAACCGAGTCGATTACGATAATTCGGCGGCGATGAATTGGGCTTCACGGTCCGCTTCAGAAAAAAAAAAAACCTCCTGCCTCGCCAGCTACATCCATCCTGAAATATAGCGAGAGTCATAGATTGCTAAGCTTGTTGCGTACGAGTTCGAATACACCTCCTCACGGACGGTTAAGTCCGTTTTTGAGATCCATTATGATGCGGACCCAAGCTCGACCATCACAGAAGAAGACCAGGGCTTTGACGAGTATTATTAGATATTCCGGACGAGGAGGTGGACTTGAACTTGAAGTCGCAGTGCATTTCCCGTTAAACCTTCGCCTCGACAAGCTAACCACCAAAGATGGAGACGACTATACCAAATGATGAGAGCTCGCGGATTTGAACGACATTCACATTTTCTCTCTCTCTCTCTCTTTTTATTTTGAAGCAGCAGGACAAGATCGCTACCGAAGAGGAGGGAAGCATGGATATGCGGATGAAAGCAGGATGATCTGTAAATGAAGGGTATAAACATGAAGACTACGATAGTATTGATGACGCTGACCTCAAACGGACTTGTTTGTTACATTTTAACGTTCCTGGGGATTAAAGCCGCTTGGGATGCGATCTTGAGGAATTTCGTAGTGTTATCAAGTTTGGTGCGTCAAATGTTAACAGGCGGTACCTTGTCGATTATATACGATTCGAGGACGCTAAGAGGGTAGCTCATAGCCATTACTCCTCACCGTATCAATTGTGCAGATACTGTGCGTCGATAGTTGTTATTTTCCATATTCTCACGGGGATGCGACTAGACTGACGACTGTCACGGATAACATCAAACGGGCGGAATGGAACTCCCGGCTGCCTATGTAGAAGAGCTCGAGAGCGGTAGGGCCTCACCTTCCGCGAAATTGCCCGAGTCGCTGAAAGCCATACTAGTATTAAGACAGGACGCGAAGTTCGATTTCAGCTCTCATATCATATTTCGCAGAATAAATATGGTAGACCCCCCCAAAAATCGACCTCTGCCTTCATGAATATGTCGTTTCTAGTAGCGTCGGAAGGACCGTTAGCTTGTAATACGCCGACCACTGATTATGGCTGGCCGTGACACAATGTCCCAGTACACATCACTTCTTCCTTTCGACGTCCATCTAGGCGACGAAACTTTCGGCGACTGCCACTGCACCCCAACTCGCGACTTGCTCTCGACCACCAGTGCTTCGATGCAGGCCCCAAGCACCCATACGGAAGTCACTACCACATCGGCCCAGAGCCTCATTGCCATCCAGACTCTTCTACGCGCCAGCCTCGGCTGTATAACCTTTCTGAGGTATATCTCCCGCATCGTCACATCTTCTCAAACGTGTCTAGGGACCTTCTGCCTAGCGACAACTTCACCGACAGTGAGCCCCTCAGTTTAATTTAGACCTCGGAACGCGCCGCTCATTGTCCACAGGTAATTTCACCAGCTCCGACGTCTCGTTCCTCTTTCAGTCCTCCGACGCAAATCGCTCAATCGACAGCAGCAAAGGCAATGGAACGAATGTCAATGGGTTCAAGATAATGGTTCGCCGTACTGTATCCCTTGCTGTACTCGCTCGCTGACGAGCGTACCCGCCAGACCATGACACTCACACACACGAAACCGACAAGTTTATAAACTACCTAGTGTGTCTCCCGTCTCCTTCCTGTTCACCCGACAGATACTCATGCAATCATGCAGGAATATGGAATATTCGACGCGTTGCAGAAGCAGTACCTGCGCAGCTTCATTTTGCTATATACTTAGTGTGTTTTTTCCCGCGTCGACGCGATTTTTACTTATATTACGCTCACTCGGCCAGGACGAAAAGGATCCCAACAAGCAAACGTGCATATATCCACCCATTCTCGACTCTACACGTCTTCCCAGCATCGTCGAATCATACACCTTCAACTTTCACGTACGTATAACGCTTCTTCGTATCAGCTTCAAACTAATTCCAGTGGCAGTATCACAACATTCCGGGCACGAACGCAGTGATTCCCCTGATGAGCGCGGGCGAAAACAAGAACCACGCGGGCAAGGACCCCGTTTCTATTGCCGTCAAAAACGGTAAAACGCTAACCCTCAAAGATGTCAAGAAGAGCGTCAAGTTACGATCGGGCTTTCATCGCATACGTTGTTTTGGGGCTTATCCGTCTCTGTAGACTATCCTCAAGACTCTGATCTATTCGACGACACAGATGGACGTTCTACCAAGTGGTTTATCATTATTCGTGCAAATGTATGCGCTTACATCTTCTAAGAATGACGTTTCGCAGCCTTCAAGCTATTCTATACTGACGAAACGCCCGCCGACTACGAACCTCCGCATTTCCAAGCCGGCGACGCTCAGAATGACAAGTGGTACTTCGTGACGCACGACATGGACGAAGTGCCAGACAAGTGGAAAATGGGTTAAGTCGACGCAGGACATCACTCGTACGGCCTACG
>JARIHP010000295.1:0-25321 GCA_029282125.1 Mycena amicta | reverse complement strand
TGGTGGGAGACAAGCTGAGTGCGCGACGTGCGTCAATCACGGCATAGCTGATGAAGTGGCGAACTTGAAGACATCGAGCCAAATTAACTCGCTCGTGAGTTCTGAATTCACTTTTGTAGCCTTCTCGCCGGTGGTGATGGCTGGGATGTCAACAAGCAGTTCGGAACTGATGAGATGATCTGCATGCAGATCTAGTCACAGCGCTTCACTCTTCTCTCCCTCCATGATGGCTGCGGATTCCGACCCGTTCTTTCCTCCCGAACTGGAGCAGGCTATCTTTGAAATGGCGGCATTGATGTTCCCGAAGAAGGTCCCCGAACTCCTTCTCGTCTCCCAACGCGTGCATTCTGGTATCATTCCACTTGTATTTTGCATAATGTCGCCTAATTTTCGAGTAGGCTGGAACCGTTTCTGTACCGGCATCTCCGCTTCGATAGACGTCCCCGTTTCGACGATTCCGTTCATCGACGGAACTGGCAGGCTGCCTCCGAGAAACCTCCAGCCTTCCTCACCCGTGCAGTCCGCAGTCTCGCCCTCGCACTCCCTTCTGAGCAAGACCTGGTGCAATGGATCTATGCCATGCTTCGCCGCTGCACAGGATTAACGCACCTCGTGGTCAACCACGACGGACATGCACCGGAATTTCTCACCATCCTGGGCTGTTTGTACTTCCGGTCCAGTGTCCACGTCCTGTGTTTTTCTTTTCTTCTTTACTTATGACACGAGCTCAAGATACATACACGCAGTGGAAATCTCTTACTTCTGCTCTGGTACAATCCGGTCTGCAGTTACGAGTACTTTAGTAATCGTTTATGACACACCTGTCAAGGGGCGTTTCGCATCGACGCAAAATCATTAGTTTCATTTTCGTTTGTAATGAAATTAGCGAAAGTCATTAGATCGGCATTTGAAGTCTTTTTCAAATCCATTACATTTTTTGTAGTGTCCTTAGTGGCTGTTCTATTTGTCAGCATGTTTTAGTCAAAGGCCGCTGCCAGCGGAAAGCGGGGAAGGCTTCAATCATCGCCGAGCGCCGTCCCGACTCAGCCATGGCGGCGGGTTGCCCGTCCCGACGTCCCGACCCCCGACGCCCGCCCCGACGCCTGTCACTGCACATGACACCGAGATCTGTGACTCCACGCACAAAATCTGACCGCAGTCAATCTGCTGAACACGGATACCGTTCAGCATGCAATCGCTGCGGAAGGTAGGTCCGTTTGCCTGTTGATGTCTTTCACACGAACTCTCCCTGCAGGTTCTTGGGGCTCTAAACCGTTATAAGTGTACAGTTTACGGATGTGTCACGTCAGACAGACTCAGAGGCCTGCTTTCTCACGTTCCAATGTCCCTCGAACTCACGAATGGGGAGTGGGAATTTGGCCGAGTCTGCATAGGTCGCGATGGACAACCAGGCTAGCCTTGGACATTCGTATGGAAATGCTGCACTATTTGTGACATTTTGTGTGCATTGGCCTTGCAAAGGAACACACGTAGGCATTTTGGGTCGTCGTGCATTTGTGTTATTGTTTTGGACGCCGGACTATTGAGTACTAGGCCAACACCGATGCTGCATCTGAAATTCTGAATATCCAGATAGTTGGCCTCCCAGAAACCTCAGCACCGTTGGATACGCACCCGCGATGTATAATGGTCTTTGTCAAGGTCTGTGTACTATGTCTAGCGGTGGCTTCCTGTTCTCACCAGGATGACGTCCTTCAATAGTTCTTGCATGCTTTTGATGTTGTCGCTGTTGAAAACTGAGATGCACGTGTCGAAATAAGGGTGCAAGACGAGGTGACTCCCTGTGCAAGTTTGAGGTCCGGAAAAGAAAGAAAGAAAAACAGAGACGTAATTATTGCCAAACATCTGTGCTTGTTGCGAACAAACAAGGGTTAACCGTCAAGGTTCAAGGTCGCAGGCTAGGGTTGAGTAAGTTAGTGGACGCAAACTTACATATGTAAGTAATGTCTGTAAGTTACACGTAACTTACGGTGTAACTTACACCCCCTGCCGAAGGGGTCGATGTAAGCTTGTAAGTTTGTACACCATCCTAGAGGGCAGTCCCTGCACCTCCCCCAGCAACCATAGAGCTGCCCTTGTTGACTGGCACCCCTGGGCAGACCAAGACATGGGTTATTGGAGCAACTCAGATGAATGTGGAGTCTGACTGGGTGGCAAGGTGTCTGCAGATGTAACTTGCATGTAAATTTGAAACTTACAATACTTACATGGGGGGTACTTACAGTGTAACTTACATCACGTGATCATTTGTAAGTTACACGTGTAAGTTAGTAGACCTGGAGGAGGCCATTGTAAGTTACAATGTAAGAAATTGGAAGCATGTAACTTACACAACCCTATCGCAGGCGGATTGACGGCAGGGATTAAGGCTACGTTGCGCCAGGTGCAAGCTTGTTGAGCTTCCGAGACGAGTTTCAATTTGTGTTAACGTTTGAGGTCCGGAAAGACTCAGTGTATGAACGTTTGATGAACGTCGGTGCTTGTTGCGATCCAGAAAAAAAAAAAGAAAAGAAAAAAAGCACCTGCTGAAATTTCCAGGTGAAGGCGGAGTCTCGGTAGGGCGTTGAGGCGATGTTAGGCTAGCTTCAAGCTTGTTGTTATGCAGGCCCAGAATCGGAGACAAAACAGTTTCCTTCGATGAGTACAGGACACTGCTCCACGTTGAATATAAAGGAAGCCAAGAGTTTGGATGAATATCGGGTGAGACGGCTAGTTGTAATTGAAGAAAACCACCGGCAGTGCATGGTGGGATGAGCCAAGAGAGGTGTGTGATTCGATGTGACACTGTTTTGATCCGTTAGCGTTGCCAAGCTCGACCAAACAAAACTCACTGTTCTTCCTGCCCTCACCTGTAACCAGCAGATACTACGAAGCGTGCCGCTACCTCTCTCCTCCGATGATCCAACAGCTGCTGTCGGGATGATTGACGCGACGCGCCGGTCAATTCAAGTTCTGTGTCAGCGAGGCTCGTCGTCTTGATTGAGTTGAGTCTTGACCTTGCTTCCATCCGCGACAGTCCTCCCATGCCGAGCAAGCTGGACTATCGCATTCGCCCATACCTTTTGTTCGACATGCCTCAAATTCGCGTGCCTTTAGCCAATGGATTCGTTACGAGCAGTGTTCTGACTCGCGCTGCGCGCAGACACTGAATCGTGGCTAGAGGACAGTGTCGCCGATGTTGTCCCTGCATCTTCGGATACAGGCCCATTCTGCAGCTCTCTTCCTCGCCAAGTCGTAGCCAGATGCTCGTCCCACTCTGCCAGCGAATACCATTCTCTTAAACCCCGACTCGGAGTCTGCGTTATCGAGACAGCGTTTGTCTTCACTATACGCAGCGCAATCCGCCATTTTCTGTGGAGATTCTGCGACCAGGCACAGACGACGAGTGGTATTGCAATCCGGGTGAAGGCCCGGGGTTCTGGGTCCGCGCGTAATGGAAGTGTGAAGGCAGGAGACGAAAGTGAGGTATACGAGGACGACGAGGATGTTCTGGGCTACGTCGGCCTCGGTGCGTCGCTTTTGTCTTCAAAAAATTTGTCTTTCCATTTTCTGAATATCCCTCCGACTTTTAGGATACCAACCTACGTCTTCATTGTCTTCACTGTATCCAACTCTCCGCGACCCCACATCCACCGCAGAGGTTCGGCACATGGTCGTCGCCAAGGCTCACCGCAGACAAGAGACACTGCCCTCACACACATCTTGCACCCCCGGCTCCAGTACGACGCGTCCTTGGCATTTCGGACCTTCAGCCTGCAGCGCAGACGCCGTAGAAGCGCGCTGGATTCATCGCAGTCAGGAGGACGTTGTTGGTGGTGGGGCAGGGATTGGAGTATCGCAGGACTGCGAGTGCGAGGGCCGGTTATCGGCGGAGTGAGAGTGGGTGGACTGGCGACCCAGATCGTTGCTTCCATGCATATTGAACGAACACTCCTCGATGTCGCGTCGCTATTACAAGCGGAGGCTGCCAGCCATAATGGTACCGTTCAATGACACACCTTCTTTGGAGTCCAATAACCCCGAACTTTACGGGGAGCTAAAGCCATCTCTTTGCTCGCTCCGAGTCTCACTGGCACCCCTGCTGTTGGTATTCGGTGAGCGCGTCGGCCGAGCCAGATTCCGACCTGTACGGCACGCGGGGACCCGACTAAAAAGCAGCTTCAGCCATCTTGAACATTCAACAGGCCCGACCTCGCGATGAACGAGGAGCTCCGTGGTGTAGTCCAAATATAAAGTACTCGGGATGCCATGTGCAAGCAGTGGCCTTTTGACCAAGTTCAGGGCTCTCGTTACAGACCTACCCATGCATTAGCTGATGACTTGGATTCGCGATCGCGCGAGCAGGTGAAGACAGAATCAAGAGGCAAATCGAGGCAAATTAACCTGCTCGTAAGTTCTGAATTATTTAACATTCGTAGCCGCCTCTGAGTCTCGTTGGTGGTCCATCAACGGTAACGGATATGGCCGACGGCGGCATCCGTTCCGCAGTTGATCCGGTCTTCAGTTTCAGTCAGCGCGCAGTCCAGACTGCGCGCAGACTCATTCGTAGTTAGAGTGATTGTTCCGCAGTTAGATTGCGCAGTAGAGATGGTTTACACATAGTATAAAAGATAGATAGTACGAGTAGTCAGTAGTTTTCTCGAATCCTATACTTCACCCACTCACCTTGTATGCAAGTTAGCGGTTCCTGAAGACATCCAGGGTCAGCTTCACTTCAAGAAGTAGCAGACCTCTTACATCAACCACGCGTTGAACAAGCATCTACAGATCTAGTCACAGCGCTTCACTCTTCTCTCCCTCCATGATGACTGCGGACTCCGACCCTTTCTTTCCTCCCGAACTGGAGCAGGCTATCTTTGAAATAGCGGCATTGATGTTCCCGAAGAAGGTCCCCGAACTCCTTCTCGTCTCCCAACGCGTGCATTTCTGGTATCATTCCACTTGTATTTTGCGTAATAATGGCGCCTAATTCTCGAGTAGGCTGGAACCGTTTCTGTACCGGCGTCTCCGCTTCGACAGACGTCCCCGTTTCGACGATTCCGTTCATCGACGGAACTGGCAGGCTGCCTCAGAGAAACCTCCATCCTTCCTCGCCCGTGCAGTCCGCAGTCTCGTCCTCGGGCTCCCTTCTGAACAGGACCTCGTGCAATGGATCTATGTCGTGCTTCGCCGCTGCACAGGAGTAACACACCTCGTTGTCAACCACGACGGACATGCACCGGAACTTCTCACCATCCTGGGCTGTATGCGCCTGCAGCGCTTGGCACTCAGTCTCACTGCCTTGACGCCCAACCCGAGCTCGCTGGACGGCCGAGACCCTGCGTTTCGCTTTCTTACGCACTTGGAGATTTTCGACCGAGTGGCAGTCGTCGAGGAGTTCATTGTTCCTTTCGTATCGACGCTTCCATGCGTGACGCACCTTGCGTTCAGATTGATGATGAATAGGGAGTTGATGCAAGCTATACTGAGTAGCTGCAAGCATCTCTTGTGTCTGGTTTTCCTCAGCGGGTCGCCGGCGTTTGCTCAGGGCAGAGCCGATGCGTTATTACCATGGCTCTCCGATCGACGGGTCGTGTTCACCGACTATAAAACTTGGGACGAGTGTATTTCGGAGGGACCGTCGTATTGGGATATCGCAGACACTTTCATTGAGAACAAGCAGCGAGGCTTGGTTCCAGGTGCGTTTCCGAGGCTCGCTTTCAATTGGTTAGGTGGGCTCAGGATTATTGTACAGAGGGCGAGTTCTCTACCATCGGTGACGGCGAACGGCTTCCAGGTATACTATATACAGTTGAATAGCTCACCGGGAATATAAGTATGGCTTCTCTTTCTTGACCAGACATCGGAGCACATAGAGTGTAAGCCTTGCTGAATCCAGTCGGTTTTCCGCTGATAATAACTTCAGGCCACCGGGTCTTCTGACTATGGAATTCTTCGCATGCATTGTACATACAGAAATACACCGACGACCTCGCACATTGCATCTCTCGCAAGTCCCCAATCAACGGGCAGCAACGACATGTGCATACTTGGCCGGCAGCCCATCGGGGTAAAACTTGGGGAACAAGGTCGGGTAGTACTTGTATGCCACGAGTGGATGCGCCTTGAGCTTGAAGTTAAGCACAACCTCGCCGGCGGGGATGTAGTCGTTATCGATGTATTTGACTGCGAGCACAGTTGAGCGTTAAGCGCACGGAGGGAAGATAACCGGACATACACTCTTTGTTATCTCCCTCGCGTTCCTGTCTGGCGCGGGCTATGTCAACAACATTCTGTGGAACTACAAAAAAACTATATCAGCCAAACCCAAAGTAGCACGACAGCAAGCAAGAGTACGCACACTCAAACTTGGCATCCGCGACGCGGGTGTCCATCGCCACGCCCTGGAAGAAGCCGACCGAGTACCGGGTACCCTTGGTTGGCGACATAACGCGGTGCATAGGCGCTTTGACGAGGTTGTGGGTGATTTTCTCGAGAACTAGTGTGCTTGCGTTTAGTTTCCATCTGAATGTAGATGAGGCGGAAAACACACCTCGGCCGATGAGGACGATGAACGTCCCTCGGATGGGCGGTGCCGGGTACCACTCCCCGGAGGGCTTTTGGAGCTCCAAGCCCGGCTCGTCAGAAGCTTGGAGTATCTAATACGGCCCGCACCGTCAAGACAGGCACAACTTGGAGCCGAAAAGACGACTCACATAAGTAAGGAAGTTGGAGTCTGTGTGCGGGACGAATCCTGTCGTGGGTGGCGGGGACGCAGGATAGCGCAGCAGCTTGCAACGTAGTTGTCGGCGGGCGACGTCGGCCTCTTGTAGCGACTCGAACGCATCTGCATCGAGGCCCAGTGCCTCGGCGACGTACTTTGTGAATTGGATGCTAAGGTCCTTCATGTCGTTATAGTATTCCGCCATCTTCGCGCGACAGCCCGGGAACAGTGCATCGTCTGGCCACTTTACTTTCCGAGTCAGCGAAATCCAAAGCAGTTAGAACAAACTCACAGGCGTACTCCCATGAATACCATGATATATCGGAGCACCCTCCGCCGGATCCGCGGCCTCATCCCCATAATTAAACTGCTCGCGGGTCGGATTCTCTGCGGTGCCTCTCCTCAAATACCCGTTGAAGTGGGCGCAGTCGTTCATGTCGACGGCGTCCTTCGCCTCCATCGGTAAGCCAAAGAACTTTGCGGTCGATTCGACCATGTTGTCGATGACCTCGGTCGGGACGGGCGTCTGAGTGAGGTAGACGTAGCCGCCGTTGATGAGCATGTTTCGCAGCTGTGTGATGAACGCGGGCTTGTCGCGCTGTGCCAGGGAGAGGTCGAGCAGGGGGATCTGCGGAGGCGAGGACGACATTTTGCGTTGAGCGTGGGGTGGGAGCAGAAAGAGGAAAGAGGCGATCGATGCCTTTTTATCATGAGAAAGTGAATTCACACGTGGTTCCAGGATTAACTCACCCAGTGCCCAGTCGGAGCAGTGAGCTTGGTGAGCTGTGTGGAGTTCCCAATGGTACCACGGCGGTTTGATGTGTGCGGAGTCGGCGGGTCCCGAAGTTGGCCACGGTCTCTTGCCAGCACTAGTGGAAGACACCGAGATTTGTCCTGGGTGCCCTGTTTCCTCGTCGCCCGTAGGTGGAACCAACGCGTCTATGCGTACTTATGCTGGCACGTCGACAAGCGTCTTGGCCCTAGGAAACTGAAAAGCTAGAATTCATTTGCGTGAGTTCATATCCACAGCCGTGGGTGAACGCCCCATACACTCGGGAGAACCGCAGTGAAAACGCCAATGTATCTCCCACCCAGAGTCCAGCCTCGGGCTCGCGCGGCCCGTTTCTTGTCGGATTGGATCACTACACGGCACGGTCTAGAATGAAGAACGCTGGTTTCCATGTCAATCGTCACACGCGCTTGAAGCTTGCCAGCGAAGAGAGAGCAAGTGTGGGATTCGCTAGCGTTTTCCAGTGGCCAAAGTCGAGAGCGGGCAGTGAGCTAGAGAAAGTCGAGTAGACATCATGGAGGTTTGCGACAAAAAGTCAATCCCGCACAGCCACGTGCCCAGCCTGCTCCTCCTCCTCTTCCTCGAATTCATGGCCAGCTTCATAATATACACTCTACCTCGTTCTTCTTTGCCTGTGATGCACTGTAGCCGCAATCCTCCAAGGAAAGAAAGCCCGAAAAATCGAGTTACTACATGAGATTTACATCGAGTCGGACGACGAGGGACCAAGAAAAAATAGTCTACAAGCTAAGCGATTTCTATTGTATGTATGTATGTTATGTTATGTACATGTATGCGTGCGTGCGTGCATTCCAAGAAAAAATACGGTGCGGAAAGCGATAATGCGACGAAAGCGGTCTATGGGCCATGGTCATGGTGCGTCCTCCTACTCGAAGCAAAAAGGAAGGACATCATGCATCACCCACGATAACTCATCTTCTCCCGATCGTCCGCCCACAACCGTGCATACTCGAGCGCCAGACGATATACATACACTGCGAGAAACCGCGTCAGCCCCAAGACCAGAGTAAGAAAAGACGACTCACCCTCCATATCAACCTTACGCCCCATAGTCGCCTTCCACTGCTTCCCCGCTCTCGCAATCCTTCGTGCACGCCTATCGCCCTCGCCTGCCGCGACGCTCCGGCCCGGGTCCACCATGGCTGGCGGTGTCATCCCCCGCCGACGAACCTTCTTTGGATCGCTAGCGCCGACCTCCGAATTCACATCCCCATCGTCAATCTCCTCCTCCTCCTCCTCCTCTTCGTCGTCCTCTTCGTCCTCTGCCCAATCCTCGGAAACAGGCGCCCCATAATACTGCATCGGCGGCAACCCCGCAGCCTGCAACACCGACGACGACGGCCCCGAAAAGTACGCCACCATGTTGTACACCTCCGAGTAGGTTGGCGAGAGGGGGATGTAGTGTACCCTTCAAGGCGTTAGCGCCGATTTTGAGATGACCAAAAAGAAAAGGAAAACCCACCAAGGCTCGATCCACCCACTAAAGAACTCGTCGTACATCGTATTCTTCACGGGCACGCTGTCACTCGCGAGAAACGCCATGAAACGCCCGCTGTAGCCCATGCCGTCGAGGTCGAGGAGGTATCTAGAGAGTCAGCGAAAGGGCATGAAGCAAGGAAGGAAAACGCACTTGTACCCCCAGCCCACACCCAGCTCTACGCTATCCCCGACGCGATGACCCCGTTCGATACGCACGACCTCCTTGACGAACGCGACATCCATGACCTCCCGATTGAGGGCGCCGAGTGGGACTCTGGAGGTGCGGAAGCCTCCCTCCGTGGCGAGGCTGCTGCTGCTACTGCTTCTCATACTGGAGCTGGAGATCGATGCTGCAACGGGTAAGGTGAATAGCTGGCGGACGACAGGACACTGACCCTCAGCCTCCTCCTCGTCTCCCACCAACAGCTGCGCAGGTACGTCAAATGTCACCGCCGTCGTCCTATCACCGTCCTTGCCAGTATTGGGTACATGGCCCACCGACGACATCCGGAGGAATCTACGCATTATGGTCAGTCCAGCCAGCAGCTCTCAAACGATATCAACGCACCGATGTCGCTGATACCCGTCCCCGAATCCAGGTGGACTGCTACCCCCGCCCGTACTGGCCCCGCGCCACCAGACTGCATCGCGCTTCTGCTCCCAAGGCATCTCCATCGGATCCGTCACGCGCTGCTCGAGGTTGATTGGGTCCCAGGCGTAGGTGT
The DNA here is from genome assembly GCA_029282125.1 of Mycena amicta. Lineage (NCBI taxonomy): Eukaryota > Fungi > Basidiomycota > Agaricomycetes > Agaricales > Mycenaceae > Mycena > Mycena amicta. Next base: position 15,582 of record JARIHP010000295.1, on the reverse strand, counting down.
ATCTGGGGAGCGTCAGTGATGGAAAGTAGTACATACGAACGCACCTCCTCGTACCGCCATAGTAATAATGGCTTGGAATCCTGATATCCGCAAAGCCTTGGGCACGAGCTGGCGAGAAGATGGGCACATGAAGCGGGTAGGTGCGCCAGTCGGAGAAAAAGTGGCCTAGATGGAGAGATTAGCGCGTATAGTGCGTTTGAAGCGAGAACGCACCTTGCTCGTATCGTTCGCCTGGGTTCCGACAGAAATCCACGCTACGCGCGCCAGTCTCGCGCACGAAAGCGAATTCGCTGCCTGTACTGGTTGCGCCGTTCTTGGTTGCTGCTTGGTGGTCAGCATGTCTTCTCTTTCTACACAGGACACGCACCGTTATCCTCTTCCGCTCCACCAAAACGCAAAAGCGCTTGTCGGGCATAATAACCCTCCGCCAGCCGATCGCGGGCACCAGCCGTTCCTGCCCATCCAGAACCGAGAGACGAGTAGAGTCGACGAGCGGGAGACGAGGGTGGGCAGGTGCGACGCCAGGCTTCCCATACGGAGCCGGTGCCAGCCCAGTCGGGAGACGGAAACGGCGGGTTCGGGTCTGTGAGATTGGGGTGATTTGCGTGCTCCCAAGGGACAACGACGCGACCTTCGGCCTTTGCGTTTATCGTAAAGTCCATATTCGGCAGCTGGAGACGAGTCACAAATGAGAATAAAGAGAGATGCAAGCACGCACGTCCTTGGCGCATGCATCCAGCATGGCCTTGAAGCCCTTTGCCCTGGCACCGACCTCGCTGTCGGCGAATCCCTTCCCTCCGCTGACTGCCTTTGCCCGTCCTCCTCTGACCTGCACGACATCGACACTGGGCAGAGCGCCAACCAGCTCTGCTCTCCTCCGCAGCTCCGCCCCAGTGATGCTCCAGAAGGGCTCCAAATCGTCGACCACGGCGTCAAACTCGTCTATCATGACGAACCCCGCCTTCTTCGCGAACGCATACCACTTGTCGAAGCCTGCTGGTGGAGGACGTCGGTACCGTCGTTTGTACTCGACGACTGCAGCAGCGAGCGACGTCGACTGTCTGCTGAGCTTTGCCCGGAAACGCGTGTCGGCAGCGTCCATGAGAGCGGGGATGGGATGTTCCTGGGTTCGAGGTCCGAGGAGGAGATACGACTTTGCACGGGCAGCGAGGGTCGCCGAGTACGATTTCGCCCGTGCCAGGGCTGGCGAGGGTGGTGGGGCGGCAGCATGCAAGCCAGCTCGGAGGAAGGCGAGAAAGACAGCGAGCAGGAAGATATACCCGCTGTGTCGGTGGAACCAGCCGTATATGGCCAGCGCGGAAACCCCAGGTCGCCGTCGGGTGTCGCTGTGCATAACGTCGTGGTCGTCGTCGTGGTCGTCCTCTCGTTTGACAGCTGGCGTCACATCGCGTATTTTGCGTCTCTTGGCTGGAATGTCGTCTCGTTCGGCCATCTTGAAGCCGCTCTCGACGTCGGGCGAGAGACTGCTCATTGCGGAGCAGGACGACCTGTACCGCCGGCTTATTGCCGCTAGTTCCCATTGGCATCGCCTTCTGTCAGCTGTTTTCTCACCGTCGACGCCGTTCTGAATGTCAAGCTCTTCTACGTTGTAGATTTGGGGTACCTGTTTATGCCCTCAATATGGCCTCAACCGCCAGCAAGTAAGCCGTTAGAGCGGTCGGATCTCCTTCGACTTCCATTCGTATCTTCATATCGGGCCCATCCATCGACTGCGGATTCCTCTTGGCACCAAACGAGCAGGCTTCTTCCCTAGACGTATCCCGACTCTGAAAGGCCGATGGATGGCTATAAGTACACCTTGCTAAACCAGGCAACCATACACCATATGGCCATGCAGTTCGCTCCGACTCCGATTAGCGTCCTTCCAGTGGCACTTCCCCTCCTCCTCCTTGTTCTCTTTCTATGGTCCAGACGCAGCAGATCATCATCCCTGCAGTACATGCGCGGTCCTCCAAACGATAGTTGGCTCACGGGAACGAAAGATTTCGACGTCGTGAGTCACCGAGTCCTTCATTTTCATGTGTTCCGCTCACAACCTCTCAGGTATCCAAGACACGCGGATGGCAGTCGATCTATGGCCGGACATTTAAGCTATACACGATGTTTAACGTACGCATCCAGGTTTCTGTCCTTGGATATACTCAATTAACGCCACACAGGCACCTCTCCTCTTTACCACCGATCCGACGGCGCTGAGGCACATCCTGAACCGCGACGAAGTCTACCAGAAGCCCCCAATGGTGCGCGCTAGCCTCGTAGAAATCGTGGGCCGTGGTGCGCCCTATCGTATCTTCATTCGAGAGCCTTCTGACGTGGTGTTTTATCATTCAGGCCTTCTAGGTCTCGAAGGCGAGGAACACAGTAGACTGGTACGTCGTTCTTTACACAAATTTACGCATATCACTATCCTCTGTCAGAGAAAAATCATGGTCTGTGTCTGTATGCATCTTGCACTACACATACACTGATCCCTCGATTCCAGACTCCCGCATTTGCACCTTCCCAAATCCGCCTCCTCATACCACTGTTCCTCGAAAAGGCGCACGAGCTATCCACCCATTGGTCCCGCCTCGGGAGTCCGACTAACCATCCTGACGCCGGATGGATACAAGTCGACGTCCTACCAGGTCTCAAGGCAATGACGTTGGATGTTATCGGACAGGCCGGTAAGTTACAGCTGTCTGCCTCTAGCTATGCGTCTCGACAATTACTGAAGCCTGACCGCAGGCTTCAACTACGCCTTCAACGCACTCGACATATCCGAGTCGGCGCAGCAAACACAGCTGGGCAAGGCATTCGAACGATCCACCCAGCGAAAACTCACGCCGATCGACTTCCTGCGCGCGAGCTTCCCCATATTGAAGAACATTCTGGTGTGTAATGAAAGACCCTGGCGTATAGCCTACTAATAATGAATTCTATGTAAACAGCCGGGTCCCGAAACCACACGTCGCGAGATGGAAGGGATCGGGATGCAGATCCTCCGAGACGCCACAGCCGAGGACATGATGGATGGGGCCAAAATATTTGGCCGCTTCACCCTTGAAGCGGCTCTGAAGCGGCTCGTCGAAAATCTTCGCGTGTATATCTCACGGTATAGTCAACGTTCAGTCAACATTCTTAGGCCTCTGGCATCTGCAAGTTGACCTCTGTCTATCGAGGCATGAGTTGAGTCCCGAGACGCCGTCGTTGTCTTGTTCTGGACGTCCGAGGAGTTGGCGACGCGGTAGTGAAGCGGCACTGAAGCGGCAACAATCAGTCATTTTGCCGCTTCACGGACTTAGTAAAGCGGCGTTTTTTCAGTCGTAGCGGCTTGGCGTGGTAGTTAAAGATCTTGAAGCGGCAGGTGTGTGACTTGACGCGGCTCTGTTCAAGTCATGAAGCGGCGCCGCCCCAAGTTGTGAAGCGGCTCCATCGAACTCTTGACGCGGCTCTCTCTAGGTCAACTCCAGGTCATGAAGTGGCGACTCTGGCGAGCTCACCATCTTCTCTGAGTCGAGATTCCTCTTCAATCCAAAGCTCCCCATCGTCGTCGTCGTCGTCGTCGTCCGAGTCTTCCTTGACTATGATACAGTTTCCCTCGTCGCATCTCGTCTACGTGGTCATTGACACGATCTGCGATCTGCAACGTGCGATGATGCGGCAGTCACCAACGCGTCACGCATGAGCCCTCGTCGTCGTCGACGACGACGAGCTCAAAACTTTGAAACTAAAATTTGTCCAGTTTACCTTGGAATGTATCCCTGGTGGTCTGAAGACGAAATTCCGAGCAATCTCGTGATTATTGCGTCCAAACTGCCGCTATTGAAAAGAGCAATTTTGCTGCTCCAATCAGTAACTTCGCCGCTTCACCTTTCAGCCGTGCCGCTCCGGCTCATTTGACGCTCATTGACGAGGCGGAGCAGTTCAATGCTAATGCAGACCTTTCCCCAGCCTTCTGCCGAGTTTTGGGCTTGATTAGCCATATTGCTAATTGCTCGACGTCGTTGGGCACAGCGATCAAATGCTTCGTAAATCGACGGCTGATCATCACAGCTAGCCGTTGTCGAGTCTCAACTGAACATCGCAGCATCAGCGCCGTTACTTCACAGTAGCCTACGAGCAGCAGGAGACAGGGCTAGGAAGAACAGCGTGAAATTGAGGGAGTTGTGTTCAAATTGCGGCAATGGCCAACTGCCGCCAAGTTACCGACGGCCTCGGCGACGACTGGGAGCGGAGATGGTAAGCAGCTGGGAGACTCAACAGCGTTGAGTGGGGAATTGTAATGGTGTTGCCGTTGCGCTGAAGCGGCAGTGTGAGACTTGTGAAGCGGCGGAGAAAAACGTGAAGCGGCAGTGGTGTGACATGAAGCGGCAAATTCATTGATGGATGCGGCTCGAAGCGGCACTGAAGCGGCGCGTGCGGACAAATATCTGTGCCCTGATGGATGGACACAAAGACATCCTCTCCCTCCTCGTCAAGTCGAATCTATCGGAGCAGGAGAGTAGCAGAATCAGCGACGAGGTCATCGTAGCTCGTACGTGTCCTCCCTTTCCCCTCTTTTCTCCTTCGTTCAAATTCACAACCCAAATAGAAATCCCCACATTCCTCGTCGCCGGGCACGAAACCACCGGCACCGCAAACCGCCTGGGCGCTCTACGCGCTCTCCACACATCCCTCCATCCAAAACACTCTCCGTACAGAATTTGAATCACAAACCGGTACGGACCTTCCGACAGCGCTCAATGCCCTGCCATACCTCGACAAGGTCGTGCGCGAGGTCCTGCGGCTCTATGCCTCGTCTGCATTTACCAGCCGCGTGGCGATGAAGGACGATGTGATTCCGCTCGAGACTGCGTATACAGATGGCAAAGGGAGCGTTGTTGTCAGAGCGTCATGTGCGTCTATTGTCCTTCTCGCCAATGCTCAGTGCTCACAAACCTCGGGCTATACATACATGCAGGGTCCGAGAAGGCCAGATGATATTCATACCTATCGCTGCCGTCAACCGCGATGTGGATATCTGGGGTCCCGATGCGGACGAATTCAAGTAAGTTCGATCATACGTTTCCTTATTTCTTTCTTTCTGTATACCCGTCGCTCATATATACACACAAAGACCCGAACGGTGGGACGCTCTCCCCCGACACAGCCAAATCAGTCCCGGGAATATACTCCAACCTGCTTACTTTCTTGGGCGGCCCGCACAACTGCATCGGATGGCGGTTCTCTCTCGCAGAGTACGTCCACCACGCCTTCCTCCATATCTGCCCACTCAATAATGTGAAACCCGATATTCTTTCAGGATGAAATCCCTGCTCTTCGTACTCATCCGAGCGTTCGAGTTTGCGCTCGACGTAGACGCGGACGCGGAGGACATCGTGTCCCCCACCGACACGCCGCCTCCAATCGCCGATGAGAAAGGGGCAGGATGGGAACCGGTTGCCACCGAGAATACGCAGGATTTAGGCTACTGTACACGCTCTGACAGATCGCGAATGCATTCCGGAAAGTCTGGATCACCCGGGCCCGACATCCTCCATTTGGAACGTGACACGGTGACTGACTTCCTTTGCCACCACGCCCACAAGCTGCCCACAAGCAATGTGGAGGCGGGAAGAGAGACGCGGCGTGCTCGAGCGCCTGCCTGAAGAGGCTCTGAAAGTCTTGAACGGTGTGTTTGCCCTGTCCCTTGTCCCCGGCCAACTGACTGAAGCGAGACAGCTCTCGCCAACCCACAGGATCCGTTCCAGTCGTGGACACCTCTTCGAGAAGAATGGATGTCTCAGCTAGGCACGACAAATTGTGTGTCGGCTGGCACCGTGGTCCTGGGTGAGACCAGCTTTGTACTTGGCGCAAACGCACAAATCCTAGATAGCGGCGCCCACGTTGTCATCCGCTACAGACGCAATCTCTTGCCCGGATGCGCGGAATGCGACGAGAATGTCGCTCTGGACGACCCCTACTCCGCTCCACTCCCCTTACCTACGATTGAGCATGTAAGCGCACACCGAGCCGGCTTCCAAGCTTACTGGCTGACCGCCATTTTCATCAGATCATCGGCCTCGTGAAATCGGTGGACGGAGTACGGACGATCATCGAGTTCAAGACCCTGTCCGACGGCTCCTTCGATGTGACGAAGGTCAGCGAGGAGCCGCTTCGTCGCGGAGCTGCTGTCCTCACCAGTTCTGTCCCTTTCCCATCCGTGCTCATCTCATCCCTCCGCGCCACGCATCGCTTCCCCGCACACCTCCCACGTCGTCCTCCTAGTCAAGATCAGCCCAGAATCGGATGTCATGGTCCTGAAGCTCTGTGATGACTCCCGCCCGGCTAACGATGTCGAATTCATGAGCCTCCTCCCTGAGGTCGATGTCTTACTGCGCCCAACACACGTAGTCCTCGACGACGCTGGGTTCTGTCGCGGATTTCTATCCCCCTTCCATCCAGCTTCGTCTCTCAAAATGACCATGAACCTGCTCCACCGGAGTGGCGGAGCCTCGATTCCCTGGTCGGTGAAGCTGGTCTGGGCGAGCGACATCGCTGCAGCCGTGGAATGGCTACATGCACGAGATACTGCTGGGCTGGATATCAAGATGGAGAATGTTGTTCTCTGCACGGACGGACACTGTCGACTTATCGGCTACTGTCCCGACGGAGGATTGACAACACAATGGTGCCCACCGGAAGCTCTGGCGCCGAGCTGGCGCGGCAGCGCCGCCGGCGACGTTTTTTCTCTCGGCCTGGTACTCTGGTGCGTAGCGGCGGAAGTTGGGTGTGCTGAACGGCAGCATCAGTACGGGACTCCGCACTTGTCATGGCCCAGTGGGGTTCCACTCTGGTTCCAGAGCCTGGTGTCCTCCTGTCTCGAGCACGACGCAGCTCGTCGCTCATCGGCACAACAAGTTCACAGCCGAATTTTGCTGGGGGAAACCTCATGATCTATGTAGAGAACCTTGTGGATGATACACGGAACGATAATGAATTAGGCCATGTTCATCGCAGAACAGAAGAGTGATTCTACGGCCGCGTTGCAGGCGGTCCAGCTAAACCCTGCAAAAACTCCGAGGGCCTCTCATTGATCGGTCCTTCCAGTGAATTCCTGTCGCGAAATCAGTCGGCGCGGTATGGAAGCCCGCGTTCTAGATCGGCTTCAAACTGTCCACAAACATAGCCGCCGCGTGTCGATCGGCGCCTCTCACGCACAGGAATGAGAATCAATACCTCGAGGCTGCCCAGAACAACGGAACCACAACCCACATTGGACAAGATGCGACAGGCAGAGAAAGCTTCCATTTCATCATCTCGTCTTCCAAGTTGATCTCGGCCGTTTTACACTCAAGTACGCATGGCAGCGGAGACCTTCTGGTATCTGCGAGTTCAACCTTTGTCCCGCACAATTGTAGAAGGACTTGAAGGGCATTGAACTATCCAACTTGTGTTCAGACCGCCAGCCTGCCAGTGAGTGCAGCGCGTCAATGACTCGGTGTTGTCCTGCATGCGCGAGTCCACACAAGCCACGCTGCGCTCTTTCTATATGACTCTCTTGAGAAATGCGAGGATCATGGGTTGGGCTACAAGAGACATGAGCACCTATCAGGTAGGGCCCACGTCAAATCTTGCGCCAGAGTGGGGCTTATGCGGATTGATTCAGGCTAGAATTCCCCGCTGTAGCGCTATAGTGCCCGCCTCCTGCGTGGACTCGGTTGCGTGAAGTCAAGTCATCAGAACCGCATTTATCGGATGAGTCGTATGGGAGGGGGTATAAATTTAAACATTGAGCTGTGTATATAAAGGGCCCAGAAACTTATCGCATACCACCACCCAGCATGTGCACCATTAAGTGGACAGTCCATATATGTGGCAACATATCGAAATCTAGCCGCTGCGAAACCCAAGTCTACGACCGGCGCACTGGTCGTTTTTACTTGTGCGGAAGCGTTTATCGCGAGTACAGCTGCGACACCCAAGACCCTTGCCCCTGGAGCTGCACGAACGTCGCAGGGACTCCAGGAGCTCCCAGCCACCGCCCGGTCCGCCCCAGCTGACCTGGTAGGTCCTGCTCTCATCCCGGAGCTCTTGTATTCTCAAAGCCTTCAGCTAGTGCATTGGCGGCGCAGGAAGAGCAGTCGAATGCCCCCGGATCCATCCAGTTTGATATGTGCCAGTGTCGCGTTTGTAACATCCTCGTTTGAGTGTGTTGTACGGACGGACCTGCAGTTACTAGTACCCGTCTTGTACAACATTTCGTCTTGATATTTGAAGTTTTTATTGCGGAGCTCTGGCATAGTCCCTCGTCCCCGGACGCCGAATTCCAAGTTGAGCACGGTTGAGCACGATGCATGATCAAATTTGGATTAAATCAGCACTGGCACGCGGGGAGGATGACACATCATCTCTTGCTCTCGGCGCTTTCAGACTCGACCCGCAGTGGATACGAACCAAGCCCGCAATCCGTCCACCGAAAATCTAGGCGGCCTAAGTCTGCCGAGGGAGCGGGCATTAGCGACTGGAATACCAACGTGCGTTCACCTTCTCGGGGAAGGATTTCCGACCTTGCAGCATGTGAAGACTGTCTACAATGCCCTCCTCCTTGCTGACCTACAGGCACTTTTGCAATAGCATGCCCCTGCTGTTGAACTTGAAACACCCGCGACAAGCCTGGCAATTGTGGGTTATCCAGGCCTTGAGAAGATCTGCTCCACTATCGCCTATTCGCATGTGGCCCTACTGAGCGCCCTCAATGCATATCTAATGCCGCAGTCTCTCCAGCCGTGAAGAGTGCCGTTTCTAGAAACTCTTTCATCTACGCAAACACGATGTGTGTTGAGAAGCCTCGGGCGGCCCCGGGAAATGCCGGGATCCAGAGAATCGTGTACCCTATTGGAGATGATGAAATGGAGCCATGACTTCTTTCCTATCTCCGACGCCGATCATGACTCGTCTGGGGAACGAGCTAAAACCTTGAGGTCGCGCACGAGATAACGGACAGACATGCATGAACGACCGGTCCGGGATGTCTCTTTACCATTTTAAGCCTGAGCCCATGCAGCCGTCTCCCAACTCCCAACGCTCAAGTCTGTATTTCGCTCATCCGACCGTGACTGTGGGCGACAAAGCATGCCACCAACAAAGCACACCATCAGCGCGAAGATGCGAGATTTCGGGTCTCGCGCGCATCTCACCACTCAACGTTTCTGATTACAAGTCCGCATTCCTGGACCAGCTCTGCCTAGTTATCGGTATCCGGGCCGTGCCTTTGATAATACTGTGGTCTTGAAAGGTCTTCTCTTCCATTGCCATCAGCTTCTCTGTGATCACCGCTGTCGCTAAGCACGGCGTACCAAATGCCCGGTACACGCAAATCGGTCAAAATAACTGTATGATGTTGAGAGCTGTCCCGATTCGGTTCTGCTCATCGATAATTGTGTGGTAGGCCTTGAGAAGATCTGCTCCACTATCGCGCGCGCGCATCAGGAAAAGACGTTTCAGCTGGTACGCGGGCAAGTGCTGAGATCTAGGATGTCAACCGAGGTACCCGCTGAAGCAGAGCTGGAAGGGGGGTGGGGGTCGAAGGGGGGAGCAAGGCGGATACGACGAACATATGGAAGAGAGAGTGTTTCTAGAACAACAGTTCAACGCATCCGACGAGAAAAATATGGACAACAGCGGAATTGAACCGCTCACCTCTCGCAACAGTTAAAGAGCTGATTTCACAAGCCTTTGCTTGCTAAGCGAGCGTGATAACCAACTACACCAGATGCCCAGTCGGAGCCAGTTCTTGTGGTGAAGCCTTCATGTGCGCAATATTTTGTGCGCAATATTTCCGCCAAATCCTGAACTTCCAGCAAATAAGAAATTTAAAGCAGACTGATTTGAGCCACACTCCTCTTCAATCTCCGAATTTCGTAGCTCAGCAGCGCGTCGACGAAGCCGCGCAGAGGCACTCACTTGCAACTCAAACGGACGAGAATTGACGGAGCGAGCTCCGTCAGTTACCAGTCACGGTAGGGAGTCCAGGGCCCGGGACTACCATTTTTTCTTTCTTGCGCGGTCAACATACTCCAACTTGAACAGTATACTGCAACATCTCCCCGAAAGTTGACACCCTTATCCCACAACCCGCGCCAAGAACGCTGACATTCGAGCCGAACACTGACAGGACGGTCGCCTCGCAATCGAATCCCCACATGCGCTGTACAAGATGATCACCAGCCTTTCAAGATCCAGCGACCGCTCAACGATCTCGGATTCACAGTCGAAGGACGATAGCGAAGATCCGCTTGGCCATTCAGCAAGTATGATGATATTGCTACAAAGGCGAACATAAGTCCGCGTCAGGATAGGTACGAGATACAAGTAGGTAGCGAGAGGGGAATACAAGAGCATGTCCAAAGACAGCGAGAGACAAGGTCGTATCGTAAGGAGGCGTACTAGATGAGGAAGACGCAGCATGGACATCAAGCCCGGCTCGAATCCTGATTCGTGAAATGCCTAGGTTTTGGCATTGAATCCGTCAAGCAACGATAGTGACGGGGCGACGCCAGCTTCCTGAGGCGCCAGTGGTGCCTCGATACGGCGACTGGGCCTGCTTGGAGTTGCGCCAGACCGTCTTGGTCGTGCCTGCCGAGGCCGGGTGGGGCTTGGGGGCACCGAGCGTCTGCTGAGATACAGCGACGACTGGCTGGGGTCGAGGCTTGCAGCTCCCAAGCATAACGCCCCCGCTGACGACGTTGGTCCTCCCGCCCTGGTAGAGGTACTGCGTCGGTGCCTTATTGGCGATGTGGGGTTGTGTGGGCGGGGCACGTGTGGGTGTGTGTTTCGCTGGAGCGGTGGGCTTTCGTGGATCGACGACGACGGTGGGGATAAAGGTAGGGCTGGAGCTGGAGCTGGAGCTGTAGACGGAGGTCGCGGAGGTCGATACGCTGACGGTACTGGAAACGTCCGAGCCCGTGTCAGAGGCGGAAATCGTCTTGGTCTTGGTCTTGGTCGTCATCGGAGGCTGCCTCGCGGGGGACAAACAGGCTCAACTGCGTCCGCACAAACGTCGAGTTGCCAGCCGGACCAGGACCACGCATACGGGGACGAAAGGCAGGGCCGGTGGGGATGAGGAGCATCGAGCGCATACGCTGCTCGAGCTGCGGGCGCAATGTCGAGGAGCGCTTGTTGTATTTGAAAGAGCCGAACTGGCTGAAGTCGTTGGTAGCGGGGGGACGGATGGAGTAGTGGTTACCGCCATCATCGTCCCTGATCTCTAATTAGTTTTGGAGATCGCGGGTCCTGGAAGGGGTTCGATCCCGCAAAAGGGTAACCAGTGTGGGATATAACGGTTTCGGTAGATGTGCCGTTTGATCCGGATCAGCTAACGCTGGCCGCCGTCCAAGATAATTTCTGACGGCCGCGGGTTTAAGTCCCGTAAAAACTACTAGGGAGTTTTAGTGGGTTATTGCCGTTGTCGGCCGAGCCCCACAGTACCGTCCTTAATTGGACATATGGTCTGCCTAAAAGCATTTCTTCCTGTTGAGTGTGTATTCCTTCCTGTCATGACGAGGTTCCAATTCCTACGTCACCCTCTTGTGGGGTTCATTCCGAACGACCAATGTCGGCCCGAGCGGAGGCAATTGCCGAAACCAGTAGGGGAATACCGCAAGGTATCTTGGATGGCCTGCTATCACACCACAAAAAAAAAAAAAAAAAAAAAAAAAAAAAAAAAAAAAAAAAAAAAAAAAAAAAAAAAAAAAAAAAAAAAAAAAAAAAAAAAGGTCGTTGGTAGCGGCCATGGGATATAAAAACGGTCTTCGCAAGGGGGTCAAACAGAGATAGTGTGGGGGTTCTAGATCTAGAGTGAGGATGAGCTGAATCCAGCTGCAAGAACCGTCAGGACGCACCAGAGGCTAATAAACGTTCGTGCTTGGGGCGTGAAGTGGATGGAAAAACAAAAAGGCAAGCTGAGGTCGTCGGCGGAAGTGTGCCCAGGACGAAAGACCCACAGCCTTATACATTCCGTCAACAATGGGCTAGGAACGCCCATTGTCGACGGCGACGGAGCCGGGAGGACAATTGGGGGAGGACACGTTGCCATCAGATTGATGTCAAAGTCACATCACATAACGGGTGATGCGATCAATTCGGACGGACAGGGTATGCCTGAAGAAATTCCCCCTCTCCCATCCAGAGAGAGAGAGAGAGAGAGAGAAAAAAAAAGGAAAACAGGTATGAAAAAATTGAACCCGCAAACACTGTGCACGAGATAAATCTCGTCGAGATTTAACCATCCTCTAGTACTACTACTAGTACTGTCGATGAGACATGGACATTACCCCAGAGTCAGTCCCGTTCCGCGAAGAAACACGATTCTAACAAAGCAATGAGCCATGGGAACGACGACGATACGCTGCCTGCCCATACCTTTTATCAGGCCTTGCCGTTTGCGTGCCGCGAAATCGCCTGCGACATCCCAATAGGTGTAACAGTCCAGCACAACCTTCATCCCAATCCTTGTAACCAGGTCACGACCACTCGCGCATCCGCAAGATGCTCAGGAACCCGATCCGCGAGCTCGTCAGCCTCATCCTCGTCTCCTGAGAGAAGCACGAGGAGCAATAACTGTTGGCAGCGCTGCAAAGCCTCTCCGCCAACGGCCATCGAGGGTCCTCGTAATCTTCGTTGAGAGCCAGGTGCGTTAACGCAGGGAGAGCGACACAAAATGATTCCATATCATCGACAGAGTTGTCATTGCGGAGCAATTCGAGGTGGGTAAGTGAGGAAAAGACGGGAAGCGTAGCGGATTCCGCCGGCGCGAGCAGTACATCATTAGGGTGGAACGAGAGGCACCGAAGTTGCTGCAGCTCAAGAAACGCTGCAGGGCAGCGCTTTGTCGTCGTTATCTGTGCCGACACTGCCAATGGCAAGGTGCGTCACGGCAGGGACACAGTTTTGAGAATCCCGACCGCATCTTCGGTGGCAGGGAATCCAATGGAAACATGCCGCGTAGTTTTGGCGAAGAACTCTGGGGGCTTTACTGCCAACAGTGTCGACAGACGATGATCTGGGAAAACGAGGGTTCTATACAGCGTGGGCTCGATCCTGTACATGGACGGTCGGTCAGACTTGCAGCTGCGCCAAAAGCTGTGTATACCAAATCAGGGACCCGACGAGCTACGAAAAGAAGCGGGTAGCGCATGTCCGGATGCAAGCGCGCTGTAGTTTCGAATATTTCGCGCTCGAGCTCGAGCGGTAGCTGAGGGTCTTCGGCGACCATGGTGGGAGAAGGCAAGCCGCGTTCGACAGATGATGGCATGTGGAGCAGGACGTTCCGGTCCGAAAGATCATTTTTGAGCTCCGTCCACAGGTAAATCTTATCATTGAATTCTGACTCTGAGATCAATGGCATTTCGCACGACCGATCTGCCATAGCATGGATTCACAAACAACGGTTCGTAGTACATGTACATATTTACTATCTGCCGTAGACTCAATCCCGTTCCGCTAAGAAAACGATTCTACAAAGGAATGAGCCGAGGACGATGCGCTGGCTGTCCGTACCTTTGATCAGACCCTGCCGTTTACGTACTGCAAAATCGCTCGCAGCATCCCAAAAGTTGTAACCTTCCAGTGCCCCTTCATCCCAAGTCGTGCACCAGGTGACGACCACTCGCGCATCCGCGAGATGCTCAGGAACCCGATCCGCGAGCCCGTCAGCCTCAGCCTCATCACCTGAGAGAAACACGAGGAGCAATAACTGTTTGCAGCGCAGCAAAAGCCTCTCCGCCATCGGCCATCGAGGGTCGTCGTAACCTTCATAGAGAGCCAGGTGCGTTAACGCTGGGAGAGCGACACAAAATGATTCCATATCATCGACAAAGTTGTCATTGCCGAGCAATTCGAGGTGGGTAAGTGAGGAAAAGACGGGAAGCGTGGCGGATTCCGCTGGCGCGAGCAGTACATGACCAGGAAAGAACGAGAGGCACCGAAGTTGCTGCAGCTCAAGAAACGCTGCAGGCAGCGCTTTGTCGTCGTTATCTGTGCTGACACTGATGGCAAGGTGCGTCACGGCAGGACACAGATTGAGAATCCCGACCGCCTCCGAGTCGTCGCTGGCAATGATTCTAAGGGAAACATGCCGCGTGGTTTTGGCGAAGAACTCTGGGGCTTTACTGCCAACAGTGTCGACAGACGATGGTGATCGGGGAAGACAAGGGTTCTGTACAGGGTGGGCTCGATCCTGTACATCCAGTCAGTGAATCAGACTTGCACCAACTGCCGGCAAAGCTATATACCAAATTAGGACCCGGCGGGCTACGAACAGGAGCTTGTAGCGCATTTCAGGATGCAAGTACGCCGTAGTCTCGAGGATTTTGCGCTCCAGCTCGGGCGGAAGTCGAGGGTCCATGGTCCATGGTGGGAGAGCACAAGCCGCACTTGACATTTGATCGCCGGCGGACGTGGAGTGAGTCGGAACGCCGCCGGGGACTCCGGCCTGGAAGATCATGTTCAAGAAATGCACTTGAAATGCACCCTGAGGTACCCAGGGTACGCTCAAGGGACGCTTTTCGTGGGGATATGAGCTGGTGCAGTCACTCCGTCAACCAGAAGTCTCAGAAGATATTCCAACAACAAAAGTTCATGGTCAACACGTAGTTCAACGGCTTCCGAGTGGACCGGTGGCGGGACAGGGGCTACACCAGCCACCGTACTGTACTATTTCGACCATTAAGTTCGTTTTTTATTGATTTTTCTTCGTCCCCGAAAAGGCCGAAAACTTTTCTTTTCGGCTTTAGGCGAATAAAAATTGCCTCTTTTTCCATCGACCTTACACATGAAGCAAACTTAAGCTCGAAATAGTACTGTGTTGATAGTCAACTCGGTGGAATCTAGCTATGAGCCATCCGAGGCACCTCCAAAGGTAGTCTAGCCACTAGCCGCCGTACATAAATTCGGATCCGAGTACGAATGCTCCAGGCCGATTAGAATGCCAGTATAATGGCAGCAAACACCCGCAAGCACACAAACGTGGAATATTTGATGCGATGCAAAAAGTAGTCGAACTTGCCCGGTGCAAAGCGCTCTGGAATCCGGTTCACGCTGTAATATAGTGAGTACGAGTGAGATACACCCATAGCATTTTCTGAGTGAGTTCATGAAAGACACACTAAAGCAATGCCCCGGCAAAATAGAGGACAATGCAGAGAAGGCTCCAGCGAACACCCTGTTCGACCAGGACCGTATGCAGGCCTTGACGAAGAATACAATGAACGGTGGGCATGGCTCCGGAGAGACCTAACCCTCCGAAGACACCAGTTCGGGTCCCGCGATGTGTTGATTTCGAGTATTTCGGATTTAGCACAATGTACGCCGCGCCTGGATGAGAAATACAGAAATAAGATCGGGATGCCGAAGGAAAAAAAATTAATTAATACACACCAAGGCCGATGAATGTCAACAGAATCGAGTAGAACAGCTTCTCGCGCGGGTGGCAGAAAAACTCGAAATGGACCGTTGGATAGGAAGATCCTGGGATAGATTAGTGTTTTTCTTGGGGGGGAAAGAGCGAAACGGAGTTGCCCAACCAACCAAGTATGAGGA
>JARIHP010000294.1:0-25339 GCA_029282125.1 Mycena amicta | reverse complement strand
GTGACTGGTTTACGCAGTGGGACGTACAATTGCAAGGGCGACTGTTATACATGCAGCGACGAGAAACAAGGTGATGATCGCTTTGTTGAAGGCGTGGATGGCGCACACCGGAGGCCAAATACACCTGGGGAAGAATCAATGTCAGTAGGCTAATGTACACAGCGAGCGCGTACCAGCGACGGCGATGCATTGGACCAAGAGGAAAACTGCGCTGGCGTTGTTCCAAAGATCACATCTGCTCGAACTTTAACGGGAGATCCAAAGTCGAAGAGATCTTACCCTATCGAAGCAAGTGAGTATTGAGCTGAGAGGCGAGGTATTGCAACACACCTCATAAGGTACACCCCCTAGGTTCAACAAAATGACCGCAATGTTCGCCAGCAACGAAAAGTATCGCAGTCCGACGAAGACGAAGAAGCTTGATCCTTTTCGTTGTTTCCAAAAGTACTGGACTTCGGCCGGAAAGGTGAGAAGGTGGTCGTAGTAGAGGATCGCTGAGTTAGGGGAGTAGCATGAATCGGGTGGAAACGGGCCATGCTCACTGAGAGAAATAAAGTGGAAGTAATTGCTCGTGCGGCTACAGGTGGGGGGTCAATTGCTAGTCGAAGATAGTCTGCGGAGCAACGCACTTGTCCAGACACCACAGAGACAACCGGGTATGCGTCCGCCATGGCCCATGGCCAGTGACGGGGACAGGGCGAAAACACCGAATCATCCCCGCCCGAAGCGCCTTTTTATTTTGAGTTCCTGGGAAGATATCCGAGACTTGGGGCCTTCCAGGGACGAGCAACGATCGCGGCGAACTCTGGAACTAGATGGATGCGATTGATTAACTTGTGGGGCGATACATACAGCCTCCGTGCCTCAGCGCTCGGCTGCAGGATGCCGTCTCGTTTGAAGGGAAGAATGGGGCGGGAATGCCAGTGACTGGGACGCCATAGTTAGGTGCATACATATGGGAGCGGGAGTGGGAACGACTGACGGTTACTAGTAGATGAGAACCCACTGAAGGGCGTTGTGGCGACGTCGTCGCCGCGACGACCATCGAGTGCCAATGCCTGTGCATGCCGGCGGGCCAGTCCCGAGTGAGTGGCGGGAGTCTCCGAGTCCGAGTCGTTGAGCCAACGTTGAGCGGTGGTATTTGCCGTCGTGGAGAAGCGAGAACTCAGAATTTGTGGGAGGCGAGAGTGATGAGAGTGTTTGGTCGTGCTTGGCAGGAACCTGCTGATCATGAGTCATGATTCCCATCAAATCGGCTTGTCTTTCGCCCGCACAACAGCCAGCGCTCCACAGGTACAAGCTCATCGTAAACCTGCTGGTTGAGAAGCTGGAGAATGGACTCCGTGCTCGCCTTCAACTCGGCTTGTCTTTCGCTTCAACGATAGCTAGCGCAGCAAAGCCCGTAAACTCGCACTGTGTGGCTCTCTGAAGCTTGGGGTGACCGTTTATGGATCTGCATTTGTGTCAAGACGCCTAGCGTTGCGTAAAACTGCAAGATCCGAGCTGATTCCGCCCCTGGTGGTCTAACTAGGCCTGTGCGCGACCGCGGCCTTCACGATGCGAACTTCTGGACGCTCATTTAACCTCACCGAGTCCGCCGACCCGCGCACGGAGTAGCTGGAGTGCCGCGGGGCTGATCTTGCCCTGGTGCTTTCCATCCTCGGATCCCGAAGGAACCGCCCAATGGGCGACCCGAAGTGGAATACTGTGACTTGCGATACATCGCTCAGGAGGACACTTGTCTGGTCGATCCCTCTTGCAGTTCGGCTCTCAGTCTGCACGTGCATCCTCGAACCAAAGTATAAAGACCAGGCGAATGCGACCAGAGCAGCCAGTTCATCCCTCGAACCTCTCAGCTCAGCTCAGTTAACAAACAGCAATGCTCTTCTCTAAATCGCTCATCCTCGCTGCCATCGCGCTCCCCAGCGTGCTCGGTGCTCCCTCGGTACCTTCTCCATCCATTGTCTCTTCATTAACTAACGCCTTGCTCAGGAACTTGAGGCCAGAACCGTATGTCTTTCGGACCTCGTTCCCCGATTTTCTCACCCACTCGATGCAGACCAACCTCAGTCCCGCGTCCAAGAAGTGCGCCAGCGCTTTGAACACTTTACAGGCTGCGGGGTCGGCGTTCGGAGCCAGCCCAACCGCCTCCAATCCCCTCCTCCTCAGTGCCAACGTGCAGATCGGTGCGACCTTGTACGCCTTCTTCCCGCCCCAGGGCGCCCCCTTCACCTCGGCCGGAATCGTCAACGGCTCCAACGGGCTCTTCGGCGAGTGCTTTAACCCCGGCACTGGCGCCATTCCGGTCACCAGGGTTCTGTCCTCGGTGCTCTCCAACCCGCCGGACCTCGTCAGCAAGCTCGTCACCGGAGTCCCACTCGTCGACTGTATCACGGCCCCGTTGTTCAACGAACTCCTACAGCTGCCCACGGCCGCCGAGCAGGCCCTCGCCTCCGCGTTCATTGCCCTTGCCAGCCTGGCTGCCCCGCTCGTCGCTCAAGGGATCTGCACCGCGCAGCAGTTCACCGTCGTGTTGATCGCGCTGGGCAAGGTTGTTGTCGCGACCGAAGGATTGCTTGGGGCAGGGAGCTCATGCCTGTGTGGGCTCGAGGCGAAGGAACTCGATGCCGTGAACCAGGTCTTCGGCCTTTGAATAGCTCGTCTGGCCGTCTCTTATAGACCAAGTTTGTGTTGTATCCCTACCGAATGTTTGATGAATGCATCTCTTCGTGTGGCTTAATCTTGAATCCAGTTCCTCGTTGAGTTTATCTTCCGCCGAGTTCTCATCATGACACGGCTGCATTGAGAGTCTCTCTTGCGAATACATGCTCATAATATCCGACCCCGTCGTCCGTAAATCACCCACAGGAACCCCAGTAGTAACAAGAGCGGATGGAGAATGGGCGGGACGGCTCCTCGGGAGGCGCTCGATGGCGTAGCACTTGCAGATGTCGACGGTCCTGGTTGGGAGGGGGACCCGGAGCTCGAAGCGGTGGAATCACCCGTGGTAGAAAGATTCCTCGGCGCATAGACGGATGGTACGCTTAGCACGATACTGTCCAGATCTACACCCCACAATCTCTGCATGAGTATCCCGCTTCCTCCCAAAGAAAAAGTAATCATAACACGCACCGAAATATGACGCATTCGCTCCCGCCAAATTCGTCAACTTCAGCGTATGCGTCCGGCCATCGAGGTTCGAGGCAAAGTATGCTAGCGTGGGCTGCTGCTGCTCGCACGTCATGGCGAATGCACCGCCGCATCCCGAAACGCCGTCGAAGGTCTGCGGAGCGCCAGAATCAAGGCTGACGGTGTACAGGCCGTGGTCGTTTTTCTTGTCGCCGAAGACGTAGATGGCGGAGGCTGCGAGAAGGTGAGCTATCTATTGACGTGCGGGAGAGACGATAGACGACGCACCATTGAACTGGAGTTCAAAGCTGGCATTGTCCTCGTTGGTATACGTCGACCCGCCGCCGCTGAAATTGGGCGATTTGTTGTTGCCCCAGGTCCCCGAGTATGTGATATTCGCGTCCGTCTCCTCGAGTGTGTGGTTCGTCGCCGTCGCGCTGGAGGCATCAAATAAACACCTTTTCTAAACAAGGAACTCACCCAGGCGGCGCAAGCTGCACCGTCGTCCTCAGAAAATCCAACAAGAACTTGTTCCCACCACCATCCGAGTTCCGCTTCCCAAGATTGCGCAGCGTCAACGTATGCTCCGTGTATGCCAACCCGGAGTTGCTGTAGAGAATGTACGGCGACGATGCATTGCTGGCGGAATACGCGCTCGTTACGGTGGATTGACCGTCCAGCACCAGCTCCACGGAACCGTAGTCTGGGCCCGACGCGCCGAAGATGTATATTGCTGGACCTGTTCACAGCCTGGTGAGCTTGGAACTGGACTCAAGTGGTAACATACCAGTGAAGTTGAAGTTAACAGAGGCGTTCACCACGTCCGTCGAATGATATGTCCCCATGAGCCACTCGCTCCCCTTCGCATCGAAGCTCGCGCTGGACGGGTCCGGTGTCTGCCACGCGCTCTGGTCGGCATAGGACAGGATGCTGTCGAAGTCGTCTATGGTGAGATTCGTGTTGACGGCGGAGGAATCCATGGCTATGTTGTCGTCTCCGTGAGGCGGTGGTGGTGGTGCGGAGCAAGTGAGTTACTCGGCGCTGATGCGCTGATGGATGTCTCGCGGTGCTTGCGTAATGCATCGTCACATGTGACTGTCACATCAATCCTCGTTGGACCGTAACCACCATCTGAAATGGACCCGGCCGCGGAACCGTTCACCAGAGCCGAAGGTCTCTGGTTCGAAGATGGCACAATCGTTGTCCGCGCGCATGCCACCCTCTTCAAAGTCTATCGCTCACTCTTGGCCTTGCAATCTACCGTTTTCCGGGACATGCTCGCCTTTCCGCAGCCGGACACCGCCGACGAAATGGTGGAGGGATGTCCTGTGGTTGTTCTCCCGGACCAGCCCGCAGATGTTTTACACTTCCTCCGGGCGATTTTCAACTCTCGGTGCGTCACTAGACACTTGCTCGCCTGTGTAGGGCTAACCTCTTGCCCAGCTACTTCATGCCACCGCCCGCCCGAATCAATCTCTCCGAGGTTCTGAGCGTTCTCCGTCTTGCCCATAAATACGACGTCGACTATCTCTTCCGCCGCGCGCTCGGTCACCTTGACGGCTGCTTCTACTTCGACTCCTACCGTGCCTATTACAATCAAGCGCCCGACACAGTCAACTTCGTTGACGACTGCGCCGAGCAGTGGAGTCATATGACAAGTAGCCCGCTGGCCGTTGTCGCGATTACCCAAGTTGCCCGTGAGGTGGATGCCTTGTGGATCTTGCCAGTCGCACGATACTGCCTCTCCATCGTCCCGTTGCACAAATTGATCGAAATCCCTCCCACGGAGCTCGATGGTCCACAGCTCAAACATGTCCTTTTGTGGAGAAGTCGTCTCTCGCGCATCCGCGTTCTGGATCTGTCCCTCATCACCGAGGTGCCCGACAGTGCCTGCGAGAACTTTGCAGGCTGCGCCGTTGCGCGACTCGATATCCTCAGGGCACACGGCGCATTGCACCAGGTGGGAAATGATGCTTGCATTCTCGGTCAGCCGGCTCTCAATCGGGGACATCTATGTGGGAACTGTCTGCAATTCGAGAGTGTTCGCTTCGACGACCTTCTCGATGGACGCTGGGACCAGCTGCCGGAGCTGTTCAATCTGCCTCCTTGGGAGGATCTCAAGGAACAGAGGAGAAAAGTTCTAGGGGTGTAGGCGAAGGCATGTCCTATCTAGCACGGCGCGAACCCACAACAGTCGTAAGTATTCTCGTGCAAGCGGATGACAGTATAGATGAGAAATCAGCCCTCAGTGTCGGCGTGTCCGCCTGAAGACCTCTCCGACATCTCCAAGTTAGGGAGAGAGCACAAACTCACCAGTCCTGCTTCACTTTATCGCCATTATAAACATCAGGACCTCGCGACTTAATTGCCAGATCAACGGCAAACAGGCGTACGCGTGGTGTTTCAAACGCGGGAATTCGAATTTATCTCGCTACTTTTCTTGAGCCGAAGTATAACCTTCCCCGGGAGGCGAAATAGCAATTGAATGGAACCCGTCAATTTTTAGTAACTTTTTACGACGTCAACTGTCGTAGTTCAAGTTCCTGGCGGCCGCAGTATACTATCCTTCGCTAATTGCCTGGGTCATATCCCGCATAATTCGACTCCGACTTATCAACTCGATTGAATGATTCTTCAGGATTCAGGAACCGAACCGGGAACCATCAATCAATGCATCGACGGCGGCACGGTGATCAACTTGAACTTGGATGACCCATCCGCTAACTCCGTCGCGGTACTCGTTGGTGCCCTGGCTGCTGGAGACCTGGAGATGCGCCACGGGGACTCGGTCTTCCCAACAGATACAGCATTATTAGACCGGCTCCGATGTCCTCGCAAGCTCGGTCAAGCGACTCCGCACGGGCAGAGACGGAAAACGAACATCGAATTCCGAAACTCGTTGTCAGTTTCGCCGAAGGAAAGGCGGAATTCAAGTTCCAATGCTTTATATCATGCCACGTCCTTCCATCTAGCTTGCGGCGTGTCCAGCAAGGTGAAACACAATATGCATCAAATGAATTGCTGTCGTTGAAACTAGTAGACGCCGGTCAAAACTCTTGCTTCCCCTCGCTCTTCGGAAGACGGCAATGGGCGGTTTCATCTCTGATGCATGCGTCGGAATTCTTTTCTCTCAGCTTCTGTCGACGGACTTCAGAAGTAGCTACGATCCACGGTCACGGTCTTCCACAGACTTGTTGATAGTAAAACTACTATAACAGCAGCGCCAACCGTCCCACTAAAACCTTCTGAAACGGATGGTGATGAGTCACCTACTGTAATAACTGGCAAAGTGTCCGGCCTTTCGTGCGGCTTCCTCAGAGCTGTTTTTTTTTTCAGTGCTGTATTGCTTTGTCAAGACTCATAAAACCACACACCGCGAACCCGCTCAATGGGCTCTGATCCTCCATCTTCTCTTCTGCGTCCTTGTCTCAACTCACCACCAACTGAACGACGAACCACAACATCCATTCAGATTCAGATCAGCGGGGATCCACACACCGTACCATAACTCCTACGGACTGACGACCCCGAGCCAAACACGAAAGCAAAATGTTCAACCACGGGCACGGCGAAGGGAGCCATGACCGCACCCGACCGGAGAGCGCAGCCCCAGGCGCTCGAGAGCGGCTGGCGCATAAAATGAATCTTGGTTTCCTCCTCAACGACGCTGAACCGGCGACTGCTCCGACCCACACACCCACATACTCCCCAATGTCCCAGTCCCAGTCCCAGTCCCAGTCGCACGGAAAAGGTCCCAGGGCACATATGGCGTGCGTCGCGTGCAGGAAGCGACATATCAAGGTAAACAATTTATCCACCCGTCGTATCGCTCGACTTACATGAGTTCTTGCGAAAACAGTGCGAAGCGACGTCCAACGCCCGAGATAACACTTGCGCGAGATGTGTTCGCAAGGGACTGAATTGCGAGTACATGGATGCCGCCGTCGAAGAGGCGATGCGCCCACCTGCGTCTCGGCGACGGCCAGCGACTCCGGGCCCAACCTCGCCCGTCCATCTGGTTCACCCGTATGCAGGGTATGACGCCGCAACGGGTTATCAGCCCGGTCCAAATCCGAGTTCTTCCCGTTCAAAGCCACCGCCTACGAATCACGGTCAAACTTCCTATGTGCAGGGGTATTACGCCCAGCAGGGACCCGGATCCGCAGCGAACCAAGCCTATCCGACGGGTTACGCCACATCTTCTGCACAACCATAGTCAGTTCTGCATTTCTGACTCGGAGTATAACCGGAACTGACTTTTTCGTACAGCTACCCGGGCGCCGCGTCGAACGAACATTCCGCGAGCTACGGAGGGTACGGACACTACCCCGAGCAGCAGCAACAACGCCCTGCGCAGCCATAGTGAGTCTGATTCGTAACGCACCTCGAAAATAAGCGCCGTCCTGACCAATGCTGTGTTTTCCGCGCCTCAGTGGATGTATTTGCTCAGCACCGCCGTGTCGCTGTGGCGCACAGGCCCAGGTGCTTCGTTAGAAGAGGTTCACCGTTCCACTCCGATGGCGATGCCCCAACCTTGCGTTTCGAGACGTCCTAGAATCTAGAGTCGATTTGCAGTTATTGTACTTAGCTTGGATGCATAAGTCCTGTACTTAATTTTGTTAATTTATGCGGGAGAATACGGGAAATGAGCGTACGATGGACGGCCCTGGCCAACCACCACGCCAGTGGGGGTGCTTTCGCGCGAGTTTTACCAAGTTTTTACCGCTTCCCGGCATTGCGGGATTGGCGGGATTGGGAAGCTTTGGCTCGAAACGGGTTGGTGGGATGTATGCAGCAGCGCGGTGTGAAAAGTGCCGACGGCCTGGAGTCGCTCGGTTGGCTGTGATGAGATGGAGGTAGGAGACAAGCAGTGCGAAGCCGGTGATGGCTAATCGCGGTAAGCAAACGTGACTAATGATCGACAGTGTCACGGTCCATGTTTGCTACCGACGGCAGGACTCGGCTACCGGACCCGTTCTTTCAAGCTCCCAAGTAATTGTTAACACTACATGCGCGGGACATAATAGATGGGCTTAAAAAATAATGTCAGTATCGGGAATCGAACCCAGACTAAAGTCAGCGAGATGACCGCGATCGCCGTAAGCGTCCTGATGGTTCGGACCCAAAACGGCCCTGTAACGTTTCGAAACTACAATTTAGCCTTATTGGGAAGTGACATCCGGTTTGTTCCGTCTCTTGCCCGAGGATGCCCAGGTTCGAACTTCACTGGTGCACTTGTTCAGCATTTTTTTTTTCCGATGTAATATTAATGGCTCGTTAGATACTGTGACACTCTGGTCTTATCCCCAGTACCATCAGAATTTAACAAGGAATGGTATCCCTTCACGCATCTTCCCATGCATTCTAACCCGATACCAAGTCCACCCAAGTCCACCATAGGAGCAGGACAAGGCCATCTTGTTCGCACATACAAGTGTGTCACCTTAAGATTTCAGCCACTCTTGTGGTCCAGGATATGCTCTCCAACAAGAGATCGGGGTTTAGAGCTCAGGGGGGTATCAGTGTTCAGCCGCATGCTGTACCACAGTACAACTCAAACCAGATGTTCAGATGGGTGACACCCAGTTTTTGTTTGTTTCTTCAATTGTGATAAATCAAATCATTTCGGTGTGCAAAAGTTCCGAACTTCGTGAATCGTCCGGTCTGAAGTACAGTATTTTACACTTCATCAAGGAAAAAAAAACCGGCCCTCAGAGAGTAATCTGCCATGCCTGCGATGGCCTAGTGGTCCATCGGGCCGGGCAAGGAGGTCATGGGACGGACGCGCGAGTATGAGCACGTGGAACAGCGATGGGTTAAGGCCCAAGTTGACGAGGAACACGTCAAATTCGGGACCCGGGCCGTCGTCAAGGGAAGCATCCCCGAGCAAACTGTCCTAGGCAACAAGCAGAGACACCATCTCAGGGACGAACCCCGGCACCAGGCAGTGGAATGGCAGCTGTGAGATCGTGGGATGGTGATAGAAAAGCTCGCCGGGGAGAAGGTCGTCGGGAGGAGCCACCACGGGAATGAACTCTGGCGACTCAGAGTGGAATGGCGGCTGTGGAGTCGTGAACTGGTATTGGCGAACATCGTTAGGGAGACAATCGTTAGGGAGACACAGGTCGGGAGGCACCATATGCCCGAAGCCGACGGGGACTCCGCAGATGAGCTCTTTGTTTCCCTCGTTGTGAAGCTGAGAGCTTGTAACTTGATTAGCGACAGCGACAGAGACAGAGATTAACTCAAGTCTCAAGTCACACACATTTGTGTCTGTGTTGCGATTTTGTGTCTGAGTTGTCTTTATGACCGTCTGGGTTGACTAGTACTCACCGGCACGATATATCATTCGATTTCGTATCATATCGATATCATATCGCATCTTGGAGGTGGGTCAAGGCCGTGTCGTATCGACCGTATCGACGACATATCAAAGATATACTAGTATCATCGAGTCATATCGTATCGTTGGACAGCATTTCAACAAACACCAACGCACTAGTTAGCCCAAATCCCGGCCAGTGATTGCTAGCGGCTTCAAAAATCGCGGACGTCCACCTAGCAACCGAGAGGGCTGTAAACCGATTACACGGCGACGACTGGCTAGACGCTCGGCAGTCTAGTTAGGTAGCCGGGTCTACTAGTGGACTATGAGCGTCTAAGCCGCTACACGCCCGTCCCGTCCGGCCATCTCTGGCCTTCGGGTAGAGACTCACCTGAGGCAGGGGGCCACGGAACGCAGTGAATGGCTTTATGCAACCATGGGAACCGCACACGCACGGAGAGCGAAACTCCAGGCGCTCGAGAGAGGCTGGCGCATAAAATGAATCTTGGTTTCCTCCTCAACAACGCTGAACCGGCGACTACTCCCACCTACCCACCCAGCGTACCATAACTTACGGACTGACGACCCCGAACAAGAAACACGAAAGCAAAATGGCTCTATTCAACCACGGGCACGGGGAAGAGAGCCATGACCGCACAGGACCGGAGAGCGCAACCCCAGGCGCTGAAGAGAGGCTGGTGCATAGAATGAATCTTGGTTTCCTCCTCAACGACGATGAACCGGCGACCGCTACAACCCACCCACCCCCGGCCACATACTCCCCGATGTCGCAACCCCAGTCCCAGTCTCAGTCCCAGTCGCACGGAAAAGGTCCCAGGGCACATATGGCGTGCGTCGCTTGCAGGAAGCGACATATCAAGGTAAACGTTTACCCACCCGTTGTATCGCTCGACTTACATGAGTGCGAAAAAAACAGTGCGAAGCGACGTCCAACCCGCGAGATAACACCTGCGCAAGATGTGTTCGCAAGGGACTGATTTGCGAGTACATGGACGTCGCTGTTGGAGCAGTGATGCGCCCACCAGCGTCTCGACGACGGCCAGCAATTCCGGGACCCACCGCGCCCGTCCATCTGGTTCACCCGTATGCAGCGTATGACGCAGCAACGGGTTATCAGCCGGGTCCAAATCCGAGTTCTTCCCGCTCAAAGACACCGCACCCTACGAGTCACGGTCAGACTTCCTATGTGGAGGGGTATTATGGCCAGCAGGGAGCAGGAGCGAGCCAAGCCTATCCGACGGGTTACGCGACATCTTCTGCACAACCATAGTCAGTTCTGCAGTTCTGACTCGCAGTATGACCAGAACTAACTTGCTTTTCGTGCAGCTACCAGGGCGCCGCGCCGAACGAATATTCCGCGGGCTACGGAGGGTACGGACACTACCCCGAACAACGCCCTGCGCAGCCATAGTGAGTCTGACTTGTAACACATCTTAAAATAAGTGCCGTTCTGACCAATGTGGTGTTTTCCGCGCCTTAGTGGATGTATTTGCTCAGCACCGCCGTGTCGCTGCGGCGCACAGGGCCAGGCAAAGATGGCTTGACCGAAGAGGCTCCAGTCCTATTCCCCATGGCGATGTCCCCTCCTTGCGTTTTCGATTTCGAGAGCGTTCTAGAGTCGATTTACAGTTATTATAGCTTGGATGCGTGATCCTGTATTTAATTTTGTTTAATTTATGCGCTAGAATATGATAAATGACCGTACGATGGACGGCCCTGGCCAACCACCACGCCAGTGGGGGTGATTTCGCGCGAGTTTTTACCGGGTGAAGTTGTACCAGCACCGGGGGAAGCTTTGGCTCGAAACATGTTGGATGTATGCAGCAGCGGGGCGTGAAAAGTGCCGACGGCCTAGCTTCGCTCGGATGGCTGTGATGAGATGGTGCATGGAAGCAGGAGACAAGCAGTGCGAAGCCGTTGATGGCTAATAGCGGCAAGCAAGCATGACTCTTGATGGAAATGCGTCACAGCGTCACGGTTTCATCTAGTCTTATCGGTTCTCACATCATGCGCTACAGCGGCAGAACGAGGGAAATGATTATTATACGATAGGGTATATACGGCGAAACGAACAGGCAGCACAGAATAGCTTCATCTTACGCGGGGACCTCCGAGGAAGACTCGATGCTGTAGATTCAGAAAGAAATGGTTAGCGGCGAGGTCATCGATGCGAGGAGAGCACTAGCAGACGCACCTCGCGCCGTCAATAGTTCCATCGGTGATACCCGACTTGGCTGGAGCGCCGATGCCAGCGGGGCAGGCAAAGTCGAAGCGACGTTCGAGCGAAGACGGTTCCGCCCAACGGCGGGCGGTGGTAGCCTGGTCCCCAAAGCATTTCTGAAGATCACGATGATTAGTTTTAGAATCAGCATCCGCTTTGAGCTGCGTACCCTGAAGATCTGGAAGTTCTTGCTGAAGAGCGACTTGGATGCGACCTTGTTGAATAAACCAAAGACTGTTTGGTTCCGCCATTAGCGTGGGCGAAAAGAATCGGGAGACGGTTACTCACAGCTACCGTCCGCACCAACGTTGACGTTCAAGTCTGCAGCAACATTCACACAACCACCGAATGAGGGGGGAGTGACAGTGGTCCTGGCGGTATCAATTGAGACTAAAAAAAATGGAAGAGGAGGAAGAAGAAAGCGCACCCATCGTCGGCACCGCTATTTATGGTCTTCTCAACTCCCGCCGAGGCGTCGAGGTTCAGCGTCAGCTGAGCACTAGCGGGGACTGCGAAGAAGATCTCGGCTTCGCCCTTCCCGCCGAGCGCGGAGATCCCAAAGCTGAGCTTGGGGGTGAGGGTCGCGGTGACGATGCCGGTGGATTGCACGGAGGGGACGGCATTGAGGGTGAGCGCTGTGGTCAATTAGGATTCACGACAGAGAGATGGAGATAAGATAACGCACGGGTGTTACCAAGCGAGAACGAGTTTTCAGCCGGGGCGTTGCTCGAATCCGGGGGGAACGCGATAGTCGCATCCAACAGATCCATGTTGACGCCGACGGTCATGTCGAGCGGGATGTCCACGAGACCATTGATCTGCGCATCGACGGTGAACGACGGGCCGACGGTGAGGATACCGGGGAAGTCGAAGCCGGGGATCCCGACTTCGAATGCCGGGATGAGCCCAGAGTCGAGGCTGCCGGTGATATCGGCTATAACGTCGATGGAGCCGCCAACACGGCCGCTCATAAGCGCGGTGACGCTGAACTTGGACATGTTGGGGGGGACGACGGTGCCGAGAGCGACGACGGAGATCGTTGCTTGCATGTCGGCCGAGGCGTCCATGTTCACATTGAGCGAGAGCGATGCTGGGCCGCAGGAGATGGCGTCGTTGAACAGGTTGACGCTCTTGTCGAACGAGATCGGCGTGTCGAACGACTTGTTCACGTCCACGCTCGACTCGGCCGAGACGGCTAGAATGCGAAATAAAATGAGCATTGACCACGATTCACAAGAGGTGAACAATGTACACTTGGCGGCGTCGGTGACCTCAGAAGCTGTGGCAACGGCAGCCGTTGCGATTTGCGTGGCGATGTCCTGCGCCTTGTCCCCGACAGCGCCGGCAGCAGCCACGGCGCCGTCCTTGACAGCGCCGGCAGCGTCTGAGACCGCTCCGCCCACAGCTGAAAGAACAACAAGATCAGAAGCGGGCCGAAGAAATAAACACGAAACAAACGCACCTTCCGCACCCTCCTTGATTGCATCGCCGGCCTTTGACAAACCGTCCTTGATCTCTGGATAAAAGCGTCAACGAGAACCCCAGTTTGCGAAGAGAAAACGTACTATCAAAGAACCCGCGCTCAGTGACCCCGCGGCTGGAACTCCGGCGGCTGACGCGACGCGCCTTGGAACCCGTGTTGATACCAGACAGGTCGAGCCCGGGGACATTCGCACCCTGGATCGCGATATTGACCTTGCCGGTCTTGGACCACGCAACGGCGTCGAAGTTGGTGTCGATGTGGAGCGCTTTGACGACGGGCGGGACACCGGCGCGGCGGATGAGACGCTTCTGGACGGCCTCGGGGATCGATTGGTCTGCTGGCACCCATGCTTTGGCGATACGCGCAAAGGCGCTCGCACCACACTGTCTTGAAAGTTAATCGTATGCCAGCTGAGGAATCCGGAAGACGCACGTTTTCAGGAAGCCGCACGATCTTGTTGACGGCACCGATGTTTTGATACAGATGCGCGCATTTGGAGTCTGGGTCGTCCGGGTCGGTCTTGCATACGAGACGGATATCCTGCGCGAGCGCAGTGGGGTCGCAGTCGAGGATTTCCCAGTCTGCAGCGTTGGTGATGTCCGTAATGGCATCGACGCCACCCCACTATGAAGCGAACGTCAGCGTACGAGCAGGTGGTAGGGGCGGAGGGGGGGAGACGCACGATTTTCAGGGAACCCGACGAAACTGTTTCGTTGGTGCTCGGGAGATCTGACAGCGACAGCCAAGGCACATCAGTCCTTTGCACTTGGCGCGTGGAAATAAATGATATAGCGCACCGTAAGAGCACGAGCCCGAGGTGCAGGGGACCGTCCAGTCGTTTATAGCATGGATGCCCGCAATGAACGGGAGGAGGGCCAGAATCGCGGAAGTAGAGAGCATGGTCGTAAGGTTGGGGGAAGAAATAGGTAAATGCCGGCCGGGGCGTTCGAAATTCGTTCAGCGACGAAAGAAAGCGTGAACGAAGAAAAAGAGGAGGCGGGGGAGAAGGAAGAAGGAATCCAGAAGGACCAGGTGGGCGCCGTTTTATATAGAGCAAGGCCAAGACTGGCCAAGATCATCCGTTGTGAAAGGGGTTACGTTGCGTTTGGTGTGAGCCTAGGCAGGATGAGCGCGCGAGTCCGCCTAGGTGGGAGACAAGGCAGCAGCGAGGACCGCGCCACCATCTCTCACCTGTCATCATCACATGACCATTCTTCTTCTTGCGGGCACCACTCACCCTTGCCGCTTGGCCCGCCGTTCTTTTTGGCTCGAGTTCCCTCCATCTGTTTATTCAACATCTGGGGCCTCATCTAGCTTCACTGCAGTCTTGCATTGCTGCTTCTGGGCTGGATGCACAATTTCTATCTGGATGCCTGTCTGTCATTATCTAACGCGTTACCGTCACTGTCACTGTCGCTGTCACACTCATCACATCTACTCATCCTGTCGTCCTATTCGGGTAATTTTGGGGAATCAAGCTCCCCCCACTCAAGCTGAGTCAATTCTCTTTTTCTATTCCATCTTCATCTTCATCTTCCTCTGCGTCCTCCCGTTTTCCTATCTCTTCTGCTTTATTCCTGAGAGTTAGCAAGCATATCAGGTCTTGCCCGCTGGAAGCTCCAATCCAGGTACTGCCCATGAGTATCTAGGACTTCTGGTTGGGGGGATCTGTCCAGTGCTTGTGTAGCTCTGGCTATGGAAATTTCACTTCACTTCCCTCATCTCTTTCAATTTTTGTACCTGGTCTCCCTCCTCTATTCTCCCTTGCTTCTTCTTCTTTCCTTTCGCGCAGCTCCTTTTGGGGTTTTCGGTCGGTTTTCGTTTCGCCCTCTAGCGAGCTTGTGGCTCTTGGTAGCTGCGCTCCAGTTTGGTGTTCTCGGGCTCATCTTCTCCCTCCCGCAAGCTCGGGAGTGCCTTGGGTACAGGTCTTGACACCCACTCGTTCCAGGACTCGTTCTTCAAGACTTCTCCGTTCTGGAGTGCGTCCGTTGTGCCTTCGGGGCCAACGGAGCCTTCCGTTCTGGTTCGAGACGTGAATGCCACGCACGGCTTCACAGGGTGTCAAGTTCCTTGACACACCTTGTTTCTCCAAATCTTTGTCTCGCCGTCACTCTCGCTCTGACTCTCTCTCTCTCCGAGCACCTCTGGTGCGATGACGAGCATGCCTGCCTTGTCGTTGGGATTTGCGATTTGCGATCCACATCATGATGCGAGGGCTTTTCTGGGTACGGTGCATAGGACTGGTGAAGAACGAGGGGACACGGTGAATCGACGGAGAAAGACTGCTCCGCTGCGTCTCCCCAAGTACATTCCCAGCGAGTGGACGGAACGGGCGCCGTGTTCCGCGTGCTTTCTTGATGGACCTCGAAGATCGTCGCGTCGTTGCCGTTGCGTTGGTGGAATGTCATCGTCCTGTCAGACCCGCGAGATTGCGGAACATTGGCTCACTTGGCAGACTGCGGACCGGCGTGAAGTTCCATAAAGCTGAGGATATGCGGTAGCGTGGTGTTGAGCGACGGCGTGGAGTCGCGCGGATGGCTGTGATGAGATGGAGGCAGAAGACAAGCAGTGCGAAGCCGTTGTCCTTGATGGCAAATAGCGGCAAACAAGCGCTGATCGTGATGGAACGCGTCATCGCATTCACACCTTGTCGGTTTCCTCCATCGGCGTCCCTGTGGCTCTCAACCGACCCTTCTCGACCGAGAGTACTTGCGGTGGTTTACGGCTCAGCCTCTGAACCAGAACTCGCCGGCGGACTTTGCCCCAGGCTCAGCCTGAGAGCTCAGATTCAATCACAACGCAAGAGGCAGAGGTAAGTGGTTCATTCTTCTCAGCCCATACGTAAACGAATTGAAAATACGATACAGGTGCTCAATTTGCCATAAAGGGGTAATATACATGTGCGTGAGTGGGTGCGCGCGTAAGCTTTCGTGAGTTGGGCTGCCATCATCGTGAGGTTGATGGCAACTTTCGTGAGGTTGGTTCCATCATTCGTGAGGTGGCTAGCCGAGCGTTAGCTTTCGTGAGGTGGAGCCGCCGCGCAGATCCATCATCGGCTAACGGCGCATCATGCAAATCCATCCCAATCCGTCCACCGTGACCGTGACCAAGCGCGTCTTCCTTCTTTCCTCCATCCATCCACCCGCCCCGCCGCACCCCGCCGCAACAAAGACGACGAACCGCAGCGCCGAGCGGTATGTCAGCGCTGCACAACCAGTCGCCGTATAGCTTACCCACGACAGTCTTCTCCCGGCACCATGTATGGGGGTGACGCGTATTACGGCGCGCATTACGGGGTTGACGATACGAGCGGGACCGCGGGACACGGCGAATACTCATGGTGCGTGGCCAATCTATGTTCTGTCGCCGTGGTTGACTTCGCAATAGGTATCCTGGGACAGAATCTGTCGCGGCGGCAGCTGGATCAGCTTCCCTGTCAATCGTACCCTCGGCATTCCCTCCGCATCCTTCCACGTTCTCTTCCCCGGCACCAGGCGATGGCTGGCTTCCCACGCAAACGGCCCCGCCGGCGCTTCCGTACTATCCACAGCCGCCGCCGCCACACTTTTGGGGAAATAACGGCTTTCCCGCTCATTCAGCAGCTTATCCCGGGCGCCCCTTCCCCCCAAACGGTCACCATCAAGCCACGACTGCGATGTATTTGACACCGAGGTCCGAGATAATTTTTTTGTCTATCTATTCTCATCCCCATCAGCTACATGTATTCCACGCCGATGATGGGCGTCAATCTTGAACCCACCGGAATGGTGCCGCCGCCGGCCCCCTCCTCTTCGACCGCCAATAGCTATATGTACGTCACATTACCGCTGGTATTCACATCACTCATCCCGCTTCAGCCCTAGCGCTCCACAAACGTATGCCCAGCCGAATGCCTCCACCGCAGCTGCGAGTCTCGACCTCGACAACTGGCTGTGAGTACTTGGCTTAATTATTCATCTGCAGGCCGCGAGCTCAAACCCCACAGCATGGAGGAAGCGATGTCATTCTCGGTGCACGGATCATTGAGCGCCGACGTTGGCACGTCTTCAGCCAGGTTTGTTTCCGTCAGTCATCTGCTTCCAGCTGATGATCTATAGCTCGCGGACCTCGACACCGTTCGATGTGTTTGATATTGGGACCCCATCGACAGGTTCCGGGGAAGCTTGGCCGTCGACGTAGGTTGTCCGTTTAAAATTGAACATTCTCTAACCTGCTCACTCGATAGGTCTAGCTCGGGCTCCTCCCGATCCTCCTCTGTCGACCCGCCAGGTCTTGGTCTGTTTTCCCTTGATCCGGAGGACGCGAGGCTGTAAATCGTTTTCTCTCTCGTTTATGCCATTGAACGGCTACCGACCATTTATAGATTCATGGACAACGGCACACAACTGCGGTTCGCCGAGGATGAAATAGGTCCTCAATTCGCCGAGTAAGTTCAAAATTGTACTCTACACTTGCTATACTCACTCGCTCCGTCCAGCGGAGCAGCTCCGGAACGAAACGACCCCGCACCGTCGATGACCCAACGCGGCCGTAAACGCACATCCAAGAAGAAAAAGACGAACGAACCGCTCGAGCCGACCGATGTTGGCCGTTTGGAGGACCTTGACTGGCAGCCGTCGGATACGGTCTGGCTGGATGAGGGTGTTTCGTCCGAATATGTCGAGTTCCCGCGTGGCTTGAAGCTCACATCGCAGAAACCCATTTTTCGGCTCGAACGTGTGCATGGCGTACCATCGGAGCTTCCTCACTTCGAAACGCCAACTGCCTTCATCCTCTCTATCCCGAACGGCGTCTTCCCCCAGAACATGACTCCGGACAACGTCTTTCGCAATTTGGTGCGTCTCCGATTGGAGCATTGCTTAGCTCACGATTACAGTGTCCGCACTCCTTCACATCATCGACGGGCCATCGGACTGAAGTGGACACTCATCTCTCGGGTTTCTTCTTTGGCCGTGACGCCAGTGAGAAGATCGACGTGCGCCGTGCCACGCCGACGTGCAAGGGTGTCTATGTCTGCTCTTCCATTGACCGCACGTTTGTCGAGACGCCCCGACGGACGTTGGACCCTGAAATGACTGAGAAGCTCGTGCAAGCTACCCTCCGCCAACGTGAGCATCAGGACGACACTCTGGTTGGGCAGGTTCTTGCGTGCGATTTCTTCCTTCTGCACTCGCCGGTTCTAATTTTGCTCGCAGCTTCATCCGCGCGATTGAGAAGGTCCGCTGCCGCGGAATCCGTCCAGATGGTACACGTTGTACTGGGTCGGTGAGCGCTGTTCGACGGCTCACTCAGGTAATTCCGCTTTGATTGCCTGCTCCGCACTCATTATCTCGCAGCGTGCAAATGGCAAAAACAATGCTCTCAAGTGCACGGAAGATCACACACCGCTCGCTCCCGGTTCCTCCCACTCGGTTAGTTCGATCCTGGTCGACGAGAGCCTCTTCCTCAAAGCGAAGGCTGGGGAGCGCATCGTTGATGCTGCTGACGACGACCAGCTTTGTGCGGGTGTCGTCAGTATGCGGAACATGTCGGGGACAGTTAAGGACTGCGGTACGTGCTATATATTTTGTCGCTCGAGATGCCTAGTTGACGCGATCCCAGAGTTCAATCACTCGAAGGATGGGCGTCCTTTCACCGCCAAGCTCGAACACATCCGCTGTGGCGCGAAGATTACCTTCTTCTGTCCGTACGAGAAGACTTACAAGGACGAAGAGGACTTGGTACGCACCGCAATTGCATACCCCCATCCAGAGCACTGCCATTACCACCCTACTGCGCTCGGGACAAAGTGTCCGTGCACTGCACGAGAGAAGTACAAGGAGGCTGGACGTGTATTCGGCGTCGGCGCCACGGTGGCGAAGGTTGAGAACGGTATAGGCTTTGCTAGACGTGGCATCTTAACTGACTGTTCGTCATAGCGCCGAGTACAAAGCAGATTTTCGGAACGGCGACGCCGGGCGAGTATCATTCGAGTCTCATGAACTCAGCGCTGAAGAATCGCCTGTTGCGTGAGGTTCGGGCCGAATCATCTGCAGCTGGGGATAGTGCAGCCGAAGGTATGCTTGTCTGTCTTTCATCGTGGACTCGCCGTTCATTTCTATTGTTTAGCCCTTGCAGCCTACATTTCCCAGCAGCAAGCCATTCCAGATCCCGAGAAACGGTATATCCACAGCATGATCTGGCGCGACGGCAAGCGAATCATCTTTGGCGTGCTCGCCGCCCTTCTCCGCCGTATACACCAACTTCGAGCCCTCGATGTCGACACCACGTACAAGCCCGTCAAGGGCGTGCTACAGGTCTTTGCGATCAGCGGCTGGCTTTCGTCGCAGAACCGCGGTGCGCTCTCGCAGCCCTTTTGTGATCACCGTTAAAATCTTCCAGCTATTACCGTCATGCGTGTCTGGATGGAGGTCCACGACGAAGCCTCTTTCAAACTTGTTTGGACCGAGATCTTTCGACTCGTCCTCCTACTGACCGGCCACCCCCTGCGTTTCAAGCGTGTACATAGTGGGGGTAAAATTATGGGCTTGTTGTCTGATATGGAAGCGGCGCCGTTGTTAGGTTTTGCGTCTGCACTTTGGGAGGAAATGACGCCGGAGTATCGGGCAAAAATCGGTAATGTCGAATCGACGCTATCGTATGTTTTGCGAATTTGCGGCGTCCACTTCAATCGGTGAGCGATCTCTTGACAAAACAGCCAATACCTCTAACGCTACTCTTAGCGGTATCTCTGATCTCAAACACCCTTTCGAAGGAGACGCAAACACGTCTACAGCAACTCCGCCATCTCCGAAACTCTGCTGAGCTCGCCGAGTTCAAAGCATGGCTCCATGAGATCGACGATCCGAGCGGACGTGTTAAAGGTGCGTGTTCCAGTTTTACGATTTTCATTCAGCAGAGATTTCTCAGCGTGGTGGAAACACAAGACGATGCATCACTGGCTTCTCCCCGGTCTGATCCAGTTCCTCTCCAACATCGGCGACGACTGGGATCTCCTCGAGCCCAACACCAACCTCGGCGAGGGCCAGCACCGCTGGAACAACATTCAGACCGGTGTCGACATGGGCATCGTGGAATCGTTGATCAAGTGCGTGTTAATCTTCATGTTCAACTGCTTCTGACGTCTCGAAGATATGAGCAGTTGGATGGATCGCAGGCAGCGCTGCTCGAAACTGGCGAGCGCACAGGCGACCTGCGCAATGTGCGGAACAACCTCGTGCAGAGGTACGTCAGCCGTTCTACACGGCGGATTGCCGCCCGCGAGAAGCATAAACGTGCGGCTGTCGTCGATGCAAAGGTTCGTTTGCGTGAGGTGACGGTGGCGGAGACGAAATATTATCTCAAGAAGGCCACGGAAGACGCTGAGGTACTCTTTGCCTCTCCACCCGCACTGAACACTGATATATTTAGTCTGATCCATCGCCTTCCGCGAAGGCGAAGGTCAAGGCGCTCAATAAGCAACTTCGGGAAGCAAAAGTGGGCGTCAAGAAAGCGAAAGCCGAGGCGAAGGTGCGTGGATTGACTCGGGATATCGATGAGTATGACGCTCACTCTGGTATCTTTAGTCAAACTCGTCGGGCCGTGTTCAGAACAAACAACGCATCGGCTCACGGAAGCTCACCTTCGTGGACACAGATGCACCTTCGTCCTCTGCCTCATCTGGCATCGCAGGTCCCTGATCCCATCGCCCATCCACACGCCGAGGAGGATGCTGTTGGACCTCCCGTTCGTCGCACAACACGCGTTTCTCGTCCCACTGCTGAGCTGGTCCCTGCTCCGGCCGTCCAGTCTTCGGAGCCCGCTGTTCCCGCAATTGCTCACGGTGATCCTGCCACCCGCCGCCCTCAGCCGAAACGCCGAGGCGCAGCCCGGGCAGGCTCGGCCCCACCTAGGAAGCGCGTGAAGGCCTTGGATCTAGATTGGGCGTTATTTGTCGACGGGGAAAAGATGCCGGCTCGCGAATATGCACGCATTTATCCCGATGACTTTGCAGCGCAGTACCCAGAATATTTACCGTTAATAGACCGCGAAATGTAGCTAATTCTGTGACCTGAATTTCAAGTTCGTACTATTGTTCCTCAACGTCTTAAGATTTGCCCTTTGGAATCAAATGTCTTCGGCAGTGAAATGGAAATACTGACTGAGAGGGCAGTTATCTCGAATATCGGACCCACTTCCATTTCTCCGAGTCTCGTCGATAGCACACTTCCACCTGTCTCTTCTCCCACGACGCTGAGAACCTGAATGCAAACTTGAACATAGAGGACTCCAATGTCCCCTTCGAAAGATAAAGACAACTGTCGTTCGAGTTCACCGATGACCCACTGACAAAATGATTCGCCGTGTCCGGCATCCACAGGTACACAGACCCACACCGACGGATCTCAAGTGTAAGTTAGCTGCTATTAGTCCGTAAGATGGACTTGACGAAGGCCGACTGATCTTGAGTCGTGTCCAACCCCGACGATTTCACTCGTCAGCCAGCACTGGATATGAACAGGTACTATCGGTCCTTCGAAACGGAACTCGCGACACACCAACTCTCATCTCTGACAGTTCACGAACTTGCAAGGCTCTCGAAGCGTGGAGCACTGCACTGGCAGTACACTACTGACCGTGAATAAGCACCTTGGTATCTGTGCACCAATACCAAGAAGATCTCAAGTTGGTTTGAAGGTACGACACTCACAGAAGGTATGTAGTAGAACTCAGAGGGCAGACGACAGTATACACAGTTCACATTTCGGAACACAGAGTGAGTTAGATGTGGTGACCTGCCGGAGCTGAGGAGCTGAGGATCAAGAAGCAGGTACACGGTTGACTCAAGTCTGCAGTTTATGCATCCTGATAGTAGACCCAACGTTCCTTCTCTGTAAGTGGCTTCCAGGTCAATGGCTTTTCTGTTGCATTTTTAAGATAAGTCGCATTTGAACGAGGACGTGGGCGACACTGACACAAATGAATTTG
This sequence comes from Mycena amicta, assembly GCA_029282125.1. NCBI lineage: Eukaryota > Fungi > Basidiomycota > Agaricomycetes > Agaricales > Mycenaceae > Mycena > Mycena amicta. The sequence goes on along the minus strand of JARIHP010000294.1, from coordinate 3,193 downwards.
AACAGACGACGGTACACGGTGTGCATGCTCGAGACCTATAAAAACGCGGAGAAAAAAAATTGTGAGCCGATTTTGATGATGCTGAACCCTTCTATAGCATACCGAGAGACACTGTGAAAAGTTTGAGCCGTTAACTACAAAAATGCCAGAGATAATTATGCACTGTCCTGAAGTCCCCATTGGATGTACAGTAAGTATAGTATCATAAAGGGTCACTAACAACTGTCTTCTTGAGTTAAGGACACAAAGCAGAAGGCATAGAAAAGCAACTACCGTGAACGATGGAGGCTTGATGTTGCTCAAACGCACTGCGGCGCGCTCGCGTCTGCATCACGGATGCACGTGAGCGTGATCAGGCGTCGCTAAGTATCCAGAGAGGTAGCAGCGTCAGGCGCGAAACAAACTGCAGTATACCTCAACATAACAACAACGAAAACAACGTAGGCCCCACCGGCAAGTTCTCGGCACTGTCAAACTCCGCAAACTCCGACACGGTGCCATCAGACTTAGCGAGGCGGTCAACTGAGCATCGCAACATTACGGTGGCAACATCTCAACAGTTTTCAACCCAGCATCTCGCCAAATTGATGGGGGATTGACAGCTCACGAAAGCTAATCGGGCGCTCACTCACGAACATGGTGAAGGCCCGCCATAAAGGAATACTTCCCAGACCCCACCTGGACCTGCATCGGCGCATTCCCACTCGACGACACCACCGTAACACCCTTTTCCTGCGCCACAGGCTTCCCGCCCTCGGACAGACTCGCCGCAGCCCTCGCAAACGACACCACTGCGGAAACGCCGATGGGCAGCGTAACGTCCAGGGCCAGTGCGGCGCCGGTGGTGGTGTACGAGACGGTTAGATTTCCAAAAGGCGTCAGCAGCCACCCGCTGGCGCTGGGGATCGAGCTGGTGAACAGGGGAGCGATGCTGACGGTCTTGAACGCCGTGCTGGTTGCCTGGATCCCGAGGACGGACTTGTAGAACCAGTCCTCGAAGGTGCCGAGGAACATCTATACTGGACTCAGACACCAGCAGCAAAAAAAAGTGCAGGAACAGACATGATCATGCGAGCGTGCATCGACCCACCATCCCTCCCACAACGACGTCCCGCCATTCTCGATCCAAAATCCCCAGCTCGGGTATGTCGTCTGCTGTGCAACAGCCAGCGCGACATCCGGATACCCATACTGCGTCAACATCGGCAAAATGTGCTTGGTGCTCAACGCCCCAGTGTTGAGATGCCCCCCGCGCGCGCCGTTGACGTCCGCGACAACACTGTCCGCGACGGTCTGGGCGTGCACTGCATCTGTGGTGAGGTTGAACGCCAGCGCAAGGAGGTTGTGTGATTGTCGGTAGTCGGCGTCTCCGGTGCCGGCGTAGTGGCCCAAACTGGCGTTGAAGAACGCGTTGTTGAAGGAGTGTTTGACGGAGGCGGCTTGGGCCGCAAAGGTCGCTGCGTCGGCCGTGTTTCCGAGGGTCGTTGCGACCGTACTCATGACGTCGAGCATATGGTATCTGGTTCGCCCACTCAGCGATAAAACTCGCAGAGAAATTGATACACGTACAGATAAGCCGTTGCAGGGACCCGCGTATCTTCTGCGGGGTTCCCATTAGGCGCGTCCTACAAACACTGTTTGAACCAATCAACAACAAAAAGTTCACGACACGACTCACCGGTGCAAGCCAATCCCCGAATATCGTGTTCGCGATATTATTCGGCGACCGACCCAGCTCAAACTCGATGTACGACTTCATCCCTGCATAATTGTCCGACAACGCACGCAGGTCCCCCCGGTACGAGTAGAGCCACGCGGGTATCAAGATCAGGGCGGCGCTAAATGATTTTTCGCAAAAGCCCGCGTCTGTCTAGGATAGTGCACTCACTGCCAAGGAGGGGCCTGGTCGTTCCCGTTCCCGCCAGCATCCGGCACAAGCACCGCCGGCGGCCCCATTCCCACCGGCCGGGAGGCGAGTCCTGCAGGTCCTGCACGTACTTGTTGAGGCAGCCCTTGCGAGTCAAAGTTCATGAGGAGCATCTCCTGCCCAGGCTCGTCAGCATCTTGCCGGTAAAAGACGACGCGGAACAACTCACAGTAGACAGCTGCGCATCACCAGACCACCCATTCTTCTCAAACGTCGGACAATCCGTCGGTATCGAATGGACGTTGTTCAGCATCGTGCGCACAGACGCGATGTGTAGCTGATTCAGCAAATCGACGGAGCACGCAAAATCGCCTGCTGGCGCAAGGTCGTCGTGGACCACTTGCCCGATGATGTCCGCGGGCGTGGGTGGGGACGACCCGGGCCAGCCGGAGATCTGGATGTATTGGTAGCCTGCGGGTGGTTTCGTCAATAGCGCCGAGAATCGGGAATCGACTGGGAGAAAACCCATACCTTTATACGAGAACTTTGGCTCGAACACCTCCGCCGTACCAGTTCCCGCAAGCCAATACCGGTCCGTCTGGAAGTTATTCGCGAACAAGTGCGACAGGTCTAGGCAACGGCAAGTGAGTAGATCTACGGCTGGTCAAAAAGACTAACCCTGGTAGATAACCGTCCCATCGGGATTAAGCTTCTCCCCGTAATGGATGGTCACCAGACTTCCCTTGGCGCCGGTGACGCGGAGCTTCACCCAGCCTGCGACGACGCGCTCGAAGGCCGCGACGAATTGTCTGTGTTCGTGATGTTCAGCAATAAAAGCGGAGACGACGAGTCGAAGCTCACCCAGCGACGGGCTGCGTGATATTGACGGGCGTAAGACTCGCGATGAGCCTTGTCGGGGGCTGGATGGCGTGCACAAGCGTGCCTTTCGGCGCAACAGCCACCAGCGCAGTGTTCCACGCGCTATCGTCGAATGTCGGGAGGTTCCATCCGGGGATCTCGTAGCTCGCTAGAATACGTCCCATGCACACTTGGTCAGCACTGGCAAAAACCCAAAGCCAAGTCGAAAGAAAAACACACCATCATAATTCTCCCCTCCAAAAAGATCATCCAGCCTCGTCGGGCCCCTCGACATTCTTCCAGCTCCCATCGCTCACAATACGCTCCCTCGTCCCGTCAGTGTACACCACGCTTAGCACTAGCCGCAGGACAGGCTCGCCGTGCCATGGCGCGCCGGCCCAGTTCCACACGCTCCCCTGCGTGACGCCGTAGTGTGAGCGGCCGAGTTCCGCTGCGAGGACGTTTGGC
>JARIHP010000293.1:0-25533 GCA_029282125.1 Mycena amicta | reverse complement strand
GCCAACAGGGAGCTGAGAGATGAAAGCTCCAGGATTGCTCTTGAATTGCACAAAGTAAGGGCTGAGTGCGTAATCCAGGCTGCCCACAGAAGAAATAGCATCGAGAAAGGATGAGATGAGGGTTGTGTCTCTGGACTTTCGATCCAGCTCCAGGAAGAGTCTTCTTGTTTGGAGCAGCGGGTTGTCCTGAAAGATCAAATCATTTTTGAGTTCTCCGCTGAGCGCATCCGAGTGATTCTTGAGCCGCTGAATGATATCGGTGACACTCAGTGCAAGACCAGCCTCAACATCGGATCGAGTGAATTTTGTTGTGTCGAAGGTTGCTTCAAACCAGGAGTAGCTGAGGAGCCCAAACACAGATGAGCCCAGATTGTGGAATCAATTTTGGATGCACGCACCGCTGCGGACTCGCCTCCGCTGAGGCATCACCTCTGTCTGGCAGGTTATCGCTGTTTCCCTTGGGTTCAGGCATTCTCGGTGCTTTGTCGAGTAGCGGCAGATGAGGGACGGAGGAGAGTTGTCGCAGCGTGTGATCCTCGAGGCCTGCTGACACTGTCACTTGACAGTATTGATGCAGCTGCGATGTTATCGCCGATGAATCACCCCGAGCTGCTTTGGTTTTGCATGTCGCAGGTGGTCCTGCAGCGGGATCTCTCCTTGCACCCAAGGGTGCGCCTCCTGCGTAGTGAACGCCAAAACACTATGCATTCAAGTTGCCGCATCCCTCTTCGAATTCATGATATGCATCTCGCGATGTTTGTCAGAGCTTGCCAACAAAGATCGCCACCTCACCGACCTCGCTCTCCTGCCCTCTCCAGCGTCCCCTCCCCGTTCAGAGCTCCAAGACGCTGTGGGCAGTGACTCGGACGATGCATTGGAGTTGTCACGCCTTTGCGCCGAGTCTGACTCTCCGTCTATACTCAGTGTTCTTACTTGTTCGACACACGCTGTATTGAGTCTGTATGAGAGACTACCGCCTTGCTTCTCCTTGTCTTCTCAACACCAGGAAACACGACAACGACGAGCTGGTCTCATTGGGAAAGGATTCGGAGTCGGAGACAGCCGATGACGACGCCGCAGGTGCTCGGCGCAACTCCGTGTGTCTCTTGTCTTTTGTCTTGACTTGGTGATCATGATCCGGCGTCAGACGAAGACGACAATGCCTCTGCTCATCCCATCCACCACCCTAACTCGAAATCTTACAGAGACTCGCACTCGATACCGCCTATATGTCGAGTCTCTCTTCACATCCACCCCAACTACTGTGGTGCGTGTTTCGGATGACGACCAGATGACGGCCGACGACGACGAAGGGGTACCCGTTGCAACTTGCGCCGAAAGAGAACGACACCGATATACGGACAGGATGTCTGGGCTTGGGACTGCATATCGTGCGTTGGCGACCCGAGAGTTCAGCATCGGTGCAGGAAGAAGTCCAAGATGATATGTTACCTGCGGACCAGCGCCAGCAACCCTCCCTCCTCCTCTCCACCCATTCCAACGCCAAACACACAACACCCCCCGGCTCCGACTCCCACCCCAACTCCTCCTGCCTTTCCCGCTGTTCGTCGCCGTTGCCAAAGCTGCTCAAGACGACGCAGTCCGCCATCATCCTGGCGCTGCATTCCATCCACCCGCTGCGCGCAAGGAATCGGAGGGGCCTGGAACGAGTTCTCCGTTTGTGTTGTGGGCTCATAATGGCGAATAATTTTCTTGACGAGTGCGTTGTTTTCTTGCTTGCGCCGTTTTCGTCGCTGTCCTTGTCCTAATGTTTCTTTTAGCAACGTACACCAACGGGACCTGGTCCTCCGTGTCGTCCATTTCGCTCGCGTAGATCATCACCATGCAGCGGGACTATGCGCTCTACGGCAGCTGCAAGGTCTACGAGGACTGGGGCCGGTTGCTGCGGGCCTTGGTCGGTGCGACGGCTGGGGCGTGGGACGAGCGGGAGAGAGAACGGGCAGGAGGTTCGTTTGCTGGGTAGATCTTTCGGCTCAATTACTAGCTGACGCTTTTTTGGAGGACGACCGTGACACCATGGTGGACGCCTGCATCTTCCGACCTCCAATGTGTATTCCGCGCCGAGACGACAGACGGCCGAACGACGACGAGCTACTCCAGCATGGGACACGCAACGCCCTGTCGTTAAGGAGCATTTGCCCGCCTGCGCGCGGATGTCGACGAGAAGAGGGACGCGTAGAGAGAGAGAGACAGAGAGAACGCGAGCCAGAGAGAGAGACCGCGAGCCAGAGGTGGGAAGTGAGCGAAGGGCAGAGGCTGCGTTCAGCTCAGGACCGTATCACCCACGACCATACCCACATCCGAGCGTTTACGCCAACGCCAACGCGACTACGAGCTCGACCTCGACTTTGGCTTCGACACACACCCGCAGAAAACCAACGCTGACACTCGTCCTCCCTGCTTGCGTTTGGCCCGCCGCTCCCGATAATCCGGCTTTCTCGTCCGAGTCAACTGGTGCTGGAGCTGCACACCGGAGTCTGGTCAAGGTGTCCGCTTCATCGACAACGAGCTTGGGGTCTGCGACATCCACCCACTTGTCCGCGATTCCACGAACGTCAGCCTCCGAGTCGCAACGCCACTAGAGCCATGGTCCTTCATCGTCGAGCGGCTTTCCCTCCTCCTTCTCATACCCAAGGCGAAGGCGGAGCACCTGCGCCGGCAGCCAGGCAGCAGGAACTGGATATACACCACTGGGAGTCGGTGGGTGCCGTACCTTGGTGTCGCAAGGTTCTTGTCCGCATACAAGGCAGGGATGGTGGCGCGGGATACGGAGCCTATGCGTCGGGACTCGGGATGCTGAGCTATTGCTGTTTCGTATCGATTCCTACCTTCTTCGCATTTAGCTTTCTCGTCTGTATGCCTTGTACAATCATGCGATTCCTTTGCAATATGGCAGTCGACTCAATTCGCCTAGTCGAGCTCCGGGGAACTTGAGCGCTTCATCGTCGGTGACAACCCACGTAACGGCTTGTCATCCTTCCTCTTTCCGCTACCACCTTCGCTTTCGACATTGCCCTGGACTTGACCTGGCGATCATCTACTCGCTCGCTACCATGCCGACCCTCACACGCGCTACTTGCCCCACCGCTAGCGAACCCTCCGACACCAGGACCACTCTCGTTCGTCGCTAGTGGGCGAGCGACGTCGATGCCAAGCTTTATTGCCCACCGGTGCTTGAAGACTCGAAGGACCTGCTAGTTGGTGTGTATTCACTGCTCCTCTTCCTCTATCTCTTCTAACGAATCTTTCTTCATTTTCCGGTCGTCATTTCGCTGCCAGTGGCATTCCCGCAAAAACTCGCCAATCGTATAGGCCTGCATGACCCCAACGCTCGCGTTGCATATCCGAGTCAGCTTCGCCGTTCTACCGCGACTGCAAATCGTACCAGGGAGCTTTGAGACGGCGGGAAGGCGGGGCGGGGCAGAATCTGCCGACGACTCTTCCAGCCTGAGGTGCGTCGCCTGTGGCTCTTCTCCTCTACTCCATATGCTCATTGTGTCCCCAGCGTCCCTTGAAAGCTCCAGCACCCCTCAATACAACGTCGTCGCCCTCTCTCCCGCTACAAAACCTCATCGTCCCGCACGGCGGTCAAAGAACGCACTGCCAGGCCATGCTAGGCAGAACAGCGCCACGACGTCGGAGTGTATTCGAGTCTCGACCACGCGTATTCCTGCGCACAGCTTGCTTGACGCTGACATCTACGACAACCCGACAACCCAAGAGCCCGTCCTCCTCCTTCCCAACGACAAACCCACCTACAACGGATCCCTCCTCAGCTACTCCCCCGCTTCCGCCGCCTGCGTCTTCAGCGTCCTTTCCCCTATCCGCAGCGACTTGGCCGTCCTCGCATATACGATGCGGCTGTGCTCATCCACGTAAACGAAGACCATCCACTGCGTTCGCCAGACGCACGGTCGTGGGACATGGCGGTGCCGAGAACTCTCATACGGGCTCACCCTGAGCACCAGCTCGGGCCATTCGAGTACGGAGGGGGTTGCCGATGGAGGGAGTCAGAGTCGGATGGCGATTTGGGGCCAGTATCTCTCGGTGGGATCCTCCTGAGGGTGTACGGACGTCCATTCGCATACCCTCCGGGCCTTCGTTGTCATTTCGACCAGAGCTAGCCGCTGGACCCGTACAATGGCGTCAACCCGGGCTCGACGGCTCTCCTTCATGCGACTCTTATACCTTCCCGACCCTCCCAATCCATCGCGCGGCTACCGCGTCGTCATCTCCTTCCGTTTCCCGTCCATTCTGGCGGCTTGTCTGCTGGGAATGCCGGATGATTATGAGTCGCTGCGTATGCTTTCAATCCAGTCCTTCCTTGCGCTGGGAAACGATTCGTGAAAGGCGACGATTCGGAGTCTTCGCGAGAGTATACGGATGTGCATCCCCATTGCATCTCGGGCCTCTTGCTGTTTTGAGAGGGAGATAGCGGACGGAATGGCAAATGTGTCGAATCGCTTCCGAGGGACTCTTCGTCCCAGTTCGTCGTCATGGACATTCGACCCTCGCACTACCTTCCGACTTTGCCCATCGACCGCGCAGCTCCCTCCGTTCATCGTCATCTTCCTCCGATATTCCCTCTACATTGCTCATCCCACCGACGAGTATACATAGGAGGCACGTCTCGCCAACACCTGGCCGTCTCCAATTTTGGCGCTTGAAGTCCCAGAGGCATATCACCGTGCCCTTCTGCTCCGACAACGATGTCTCAGCCTCTTCACGGGACGTCATCCAGCGCTCCACTAGACTGAACAGCCCCAGTCCGTGTCTTAGTCTCACCACTGCATCCGTCTTCCGCGCCGACTCACCTGGCTCCATACCGCCTACGCTTATCGTCCGAGCAAGCAGACCGTGCCCGGCCGTCGGTCAGACTTCTATTGGACACGGGAAGACGTTGGCGGCGGTGCATGCAACCACGAGCGGACTCGGATGCTTGCTGTCGCAATGTCTCGGGCTCCTCCGCGGGACGTCATTCCGGCGTCCGTTTCGCCGGTCTCACCACCGCCTCTTCATCTTCCGCGCGCCCCTCTATCCTCGCCATTGCTATATAAACTCCCGACTCTGCCCATCGTCCCTCCTCGCTCTCTTCACACTCATCCACTCCACATCGTCACCACCAATACTACTATCCACTATGATCTACTCCGCTCGCGCTATCGTTCCCCCTAACGGCTTCGTGCCTCATGGCGGTCGTCGTGTCGCTCAGGCTGCTCCTGCGTCGCCCTCCTCATCATCGTCTCCCAATTCCGCCCGCAGACGCTCTTCCGTCGTCGAGCTCATTCTCGACATCCTCCCGGTCCTACGTACGCCACAGGCGGAGCCTCTGCGTCGGCAACGAGCACAACAAGGCCGTCCGAGTACGGATGCCTGCTCTCCTCGCGTTGCGCAGATGAAGGCAATGGGAGGAGTACCTTTGTACCGTCAACGAGCCCACCGCGGTATCAGCTCAGGCTTCGAGTCTTCCTACGACTCGGCGGTGCAGGCGAAGTTGTTGCCAGTGGGAGGAGTGCCCATGTGCCGGCAACGAGCCCACCGGGGTTCGGATACCTGCGCCTCCGATGGGATGGGTGGGGTCCCGATGGGTCGCGGCTGCTGAAGATATCCATGCCTCTATCTTGAATTTTTACTTTCGTATCTCGCTTTCGACTGGACTTTTATTTGCAATAAAATATCTTTGCTCTTTCTCTTGTTCCTCTGTTGTTCTTGTCGGAACTATTAACCGGCGTCCTATACCTTCTTCTATGCACTCCTCTCTTCGGACTCTCTTGTTTCGTTTTGCCACGGATAAGAGTAACGAAGCGTATGTTGATCTGGAGATGGAGATGGTTTCGGCTTGCAGTACTCTCGTCTTTTTGCGGGACAGGCACACCGAAGCAAAATTCAGTCGCAATCGCAGGTCACAAAGAATTGTACGAAAACTAGCAATTCAAAGCTGTTTTCCAGATACGTGCTATATAAATACTACACGCCGGGAGCGTTCAAGAAAGGCAACCACACCGAATACGCGGCTCCATTGACCCTCGCATGGATCGTGTTGCTGACGTACTGGTCGCTGATTTGGGCGGTATAGAACGTGTACCCGTCCGCAGGGGGGTTGGATGGGTCGACTTCGAAGGTGACGAGAGCACTGCTGGTTATTGGTAGGGTTACGTTGCCGTGGATCGTCGTCAACGCTGTGAGGTTGACGCCTGTGGAGTGATCCTTAACCTAAGAATAAGTTTGAGCGTCAAGAGTGTTGTAGGACAAGGAGAAGAGATAACGTACGGCCACAACCAGGAAAAAACCAGCGCCGCTGAAGCTGGAGCGCCGTGGGTCGAACAAGACCACATCTTGATCAATGGTGTAGTGGGCGCCGTGGTTATCGACGATGAACGGCGAAGAACCGTCGTTGTTGTTCACCTCAAACCAGAAGTGTGAGATCGAGGTGGCGAGATCGATGGCGGCGTTGAATGAATGGAAGTTGAATGCGGTGACGCCCTTGAGTGTCGCGAGGAAGGTTGTATCCTCAGTCGTAACCTTGAACGAGGGCACCGAGCAGCCTGCGGGAGGGCAGAACCGCCCGGTTCGTTCTCGCCAGAACATCGTCACGGTGCGGTTGAGTCCAGTATCGATGATCTGTCATTTCAACCTCAGGCGCGATTCCGTGTCCGAAAAATGCGCAGACATACCCTCAGCGTTGCGAGGAACGCAAGCGAACCACCCTTGACAGTCCTACTGGCTAGATAGACGCCGAGCGTGTACTAAACAGTAGATACTAAAATGCAAGTGCTCAAAATAGCAACGGACTGCTACTAAGAACTACTCGACTCAAGCAGAGAGAGAGAGAGAGATAGAGAATGGAACAGAAGTGAAGCTTGTTGCATGCAAATGGGGGCAGAATATTGCTTGCCTATCTACGACAGGCTAGAGACTTTTATACTAAAAACCCTATAGGAGCTGAATCAAAACAGGTACCAGATGTAGCGGGAAGAAGGGAAGAAGGCAGGGAAAATGGTGAGTGAAACAGGTACGGAGAGGACAGAAAGGGAGACGGAAAGGGAGGTACTGCACGGTCACGTGACCGTGAACCTGCGAGTGCTAACGACGTGCAGTGCGCGTCACCCTGCGGAAACAGGAGAGTGCTCGTCACTTTGAAGTCGAATGGTTCGATGGGGTCCGTGAGCTTTGCGGTGCATGGAACCGTGTCGATGATGCGTCCGATGAGATCGGCGCAGACCTGGTTGAACGTTTCCGGCGAAGCCAAGCTGCGATGTGGGTTAGTTTAGCTGATGAGCCACTGAGGATATGATAAAATATTTGCCTTTTCATTGTGACATTGCCGTCGCTCGAAAAATATACAAAGGTCGGAGCGGGTTGTAACATTAGACCCCACAATGAGGACATTTTTGGTGCTGCCATCGAGGTATTCGGTGACGCTGAAGCAATGTAAGCACAGTGGCAGCGCGAAAGGTGGGTAATTCTCACACTGTGTTATCAAAGCCGATGGTTGACGCGAAGGTTTGAACGCCAGTTGGTACGTCTTCCGTCACGATCAAAGGAAAATCGACCTGGCGCACTCCACCTTGGATCGAAAGTAAGCATTGCAGCCAGTGGGTAGGCTTTACCACTTGAACATACCGAGGCTGTGACCGCAAGCGACAAGGCTGATCATCTGAGCTTCGTTGAATCCCTGGGATTTGAACGAAGCAATGTGCGATGCGAGATCTTGTTGAGGTTCGGGCACGGTAGCCGGCCCTGCTTCAGTCGCATCGATTCGGCCGCCTCTGAATGGGATAACGGGTCCTCCGCAGCCCACGACAGCGTTGATGGTGGCCATCGCAATAGCGTCGGCCACTAACAAATGAGGTGAGTCAGCTCAGCTCAGGCACGGACAAGCACGAGCTTCCAACATATTCGTTGGGGCCGAAGATAAAGTCGTCCAGAGAGTCAAGCATTCCATCTCCGACGTTCTGTTATTGAAGTTCGTCTTGAAACTCTGCGGTTACACAAGGTTTATTACAGCTCACCTGTGACCGATCAAGCTCAAATACGATTGAAGCATCCAGCCCTCCGGTCCCCGTCGTACCGTCGTGCGTAGCCATGTCATGATACGCCTGTTAAATGAATTGACGCAACGTGAAGAATATGGAATGCATGGGACTCACGAGCCGGAGCCACTGAGCCGCGATGGTGGAGTTGTCTCTCGAGCTACGGTCCAGCGCGAATGTCGAGACAGGGCTAACGTGAGATCGGTGGAGTAGGTCTTCGAGGGAGTCTAGTAAAGGGTCCGGCCAGTTGAAGACTGCATTAGCAGCCCCGAGAACGAGGGGAATGCTGCACGATAGACGGAGGAAGACGACCAAGGGGTGATGGCGCATTTTTAGACTGCAAAGTGCCAGTGGTTGGATAGAAGAGGGGTTGTGCGTCTGAGGTCTTTTTGACGTCGAGTCTTAAAACCGGATGTGACTAAATGTTTGGCCATTTGATCACGGGCGCCGAACACGTTATGCGCATTGCGCCCTCCGAGCGTCGTTGCATTGCTGCGGACTCGGAGAGTTGACACCTTGATTCGGTATGTGATGTGAGCAAAACTGACCTAGTGCTGCTCGTGCCAGTGACTCCTGAAAGTCCATCGCGGGATTAAAAGGAGAGGACAATGGAGAGAGACCAGCGCACCGTGGTGGTTTCCCTCTTATCACCGAGCAACTCGGGCCACTCCGAGTCACTACGGAATCGGTGATAAACCTTCTCAAGTAATTCTCACCGTGACCCTTGCGTGCGAGCTGGAGCCGAATACTGAATCCCACGAGTGACAACCTCTCTCATGACATCTGGAAACCTGCAGCCGAGTTAGGAGCTCGGCGGTAGTATCCGTGGTGCCATAGCTCGCTGAAGTACTGGGTAAATCGATAGATTGTTTCACTAACGCTACAGCGTGCTGCAGCTCTCAGCGGACGTTGTGCAGTGCGCTGGTGATGATGGACCGGCAGCTGTAGTGCTACAAAGCTCTCCACTGTTATAATTACAATTACATACGCCAAATCCACAGAGTCCGAGTCCACTCGAACTTACTTCTTCCGAGTCGTTCAAGTCCTTGAAGTCCACTGGCTCGTGAAGTTGACTTTGCGTTCGCCGAATTGTCGTGATGGTCACCAGCTCTCTTGTCTCTTACCTCCATCTCTCACCATTGATGCTCCCTACGACTCGCCTCTCCAGCCCGCCGCTCGCTCGCTCGTGGATTCCAGTCACCGAATAACGAATGGTGCTCGGATGTGATGGCTACGAAGTGCGCAATCATAGTTGACGACAACGACAACGACTGACCACTGCATGTCTCCTTACCCGTCATTCGACATCGACATCGACACTCTCTCCAACACCGCAATACCACCACACGACCGACTCCCGCGCCCCGACCGCAACTCCCCATCTATGATGTTCTCGACGAGTGGCCCGCGCTTCCATCCCGACGTCCTCCCACCACTCACCCCCGTTCCCACCTCCCGTGCTCCTGCCGTTGTGCCTTCCTCCTGCGCTTTCCCGACTCCCACGCTGGCCACGCGCGCTAACGCCAAGCCCAAGCTCGCCCGATTTGGCGTCGTTCTCTGCTCGCGATTGCCGGCGCGTCTTCCTCGGGAGTCTTGTGCTTTGGAAGCAAGAAGGAAGTACATTAACACTCTGTACACTAGTAGCACGGGTGAATAGATAAATTGAATATTATTATTATTATCGTTCGTTGCCCGATCTCCGAAAACGTACTGTACATGAGTGCCGGCAGCCGCTCTACAGAGCACTATAGATTGCTCGTTAAGTGGGGGAGTTCCTACGGTGCTGTGGGACTACATTGGACTCTGCACTGCTGTTGAGGGCCTGTCGGGTTTCCTCATGGATCAACTGCGGCGGTTCTGAATCCAGCGCAAATCCAGCGAGCTTCAACTTGACTATTCATTCGGTGGCAGCAAGGTGGCAGCGGTTCGGCACAGATGCGAGGATACAACAGCGGTTGACTTGAGGCAACTTGAGGTTGACTTGAGGCCTGGTTGAGCTAGCATCGAGGCCGAGATCTGAGATTTCATGGCGAGAAAGATCGTCGTCGGCGAAGAAACGCGTTGGTGATCGGATCACCGTGACGTTGCCAAATAGGACCACATACTGGCATCTTGCCTCTCCCGCTCTACGAGTCTTCGAGAGCCCGACGTGAGCCAGCACATGGATCCACACTCCATCCACATTCACGCGTCCATATCCTGCCGGCAAGCCAATTTCCAGACGACGAATCACCGCAATAGAGTCGACAAACAAGTTTACGCAACAAGGCAGGCCGTCGCTTCGCTCCGGCATTGAGCTAACAAAAGTTACAAAACAGAATGGTTCACATTAGACTAAGAGCTCGTGGTACGTTACATTGGTAGTTGTAGTGGTACCTATCAGGAGACGAACCCGTGCATGTCTTCGATGCCGGATGCGAGATAATGCCGTGTAAAGTTGGCCATGGGAGAACACCGGTCTTGTGAGATCAACACCGAGACGGTGGAGGGGTAAGCCCCTGGCAGCTATTAAAAGTCGTCGCATAAGCTGGGGCAAGGGGGAATTGTTTGCGGAGAAGGGTGTGCCCAGACGGAAGCTTTGTCTCGAATGAGATGCGAGGGATCAAGAGTTCGTCGTCCTCTCCGCCTGCAACGCCTGGTCGGACAATTCTGACTGTTATCAAGCGAGCGCCGACGTTCAGAATCAGGACGCGGGTGTTCTTGACCAATCCGCGGTCGATGGAGAAGTTCCGCAACAGTCGAAAGATTCCATTTGTTTTTATTGTGAGGGAGTGGGGGGGCAGGCCCGGTGGAGTGTTCTTCGCAACATAATCCAATACGCTGGCAGGAGGGATCACACCGAGATCGCTGCCCTCCTTGAAAGAGTCGGCAGAGAAGTAGGTGTTGGCTGTACCATTGATGCACGGGAGCACGGCATCATTATAGAAGTCGACTTGTCGGTTTGTGGGGGCAAGGATGGAATGCCAGAGACATGAGAGAGGGTCAGGAAGAATGTCCGGGGAGTAGACAAAGTCGAGGAGATCTTCAGCAGTATGAACCTTTTCGAGCATATCCAATGAGATGTCAGGGCCAGCGCCGTCTCCGATAGAGTCCACAAACTCTGCGAACTCAAGGTCCTCCGCATTACGAATTGGCTCTGTTAACCGCAAGATGGAGAAATGCTCCCATAAGGGAGACGATTTGATGGACGCATCCACGACCTGCGCTCGAGAACCGCAACGGACAACAGGTCCCGTTTGTCGAAAGTCACCGAGCAAAACAAACACCTTGCCGCCGAACTTTAGACTATTGCCCATGATTTCTTGCAAGATTAGATCCACGCATGCGAGGACCGCCCGATTCGCAGTAGGCGCCTCATCCCAGATAATTAGCGCGGCATTTCGAATCAATTCGGCGCGAGGACTGTCAGGTTTGATGCTCGATTTGAGCAGTTCATTGTTGTCGTTGACTGGAACCTGCGCAAGGTATCAGCCGATTCAAGCTGTTGGAGATGCAACAAATATATTAACATACCTTGAACGTCGAATGTGTGGTTCTACCGCCAGGATACAGTTGTGCCGCGAAGGCTGAGGTAGCCGTTGCGATCACGATTCCGCCCAAGGCCCTGAGTTTATCGCACAGGGCAGTGATCATTGCCGTTTTACCGCGTCCCGCTTTTCCGTCAACGAATGCACATAGAGGTTCCTCGTTCGTGATTGCAGACAGAATGTGAGTGTAGATGGCCATTTGTTCGGGCTTGAACATCGCAATCATGTTCTCTGCGCGCGCATCAAGCTCTGAAGCTATCGGACTCCAGCGTTGAAGCTCATGCAGCACTTCCGCGGTATGAATAGTGGCCTCCGGTAGTCCGTAGTCTGCCAGCTCCTTGCCGTATTCCTCCAGAAGACGACTGAGGTCATCCAGCGCCAGACTTTCGCCGATGTCCGAGGAATTGTTGCGTAATGTGAAGTCGCGGGCAAGGTCGTTGTGGAAGGATTCCCACAGAATAATCGGAGAAGGGACACAGTCGTTTACGAGTAGATGGACGAAAAGCACACGCAGCTCGCGTGGAGTATGCAGGGATTGAATCGCCTCGGCCACCGCATACATTGCCTCATTCTCGTCTGCAAAGAGACCCAGCGCATTTGCGGCGTCCTGGTACGTTGGATGGACAACATCCTCAACTGTGCGGGCATCAAGGAACGACCGGCAGGACCGCATGAGAAGGATGGACCGAAGATAGAACAGCTCGCCCTGCGATGGGCGGACAGAGTGAATGCGAGATAAATGTGCCCGAACAGAGTTGCGAAGGATGACATGTTGTCGAGGGGATGTGGTATTGCTCGGTTGTTCAAGAAAATAGCCGGCGCGTCCATGTTTGGCTGGGTCGAAGCGCGCCAATCGAAAAATGCTGAAGTATTCAGCATATGTCAAGTCATCAAACCGCCGCACAACATCTTCCAGTGCAAATGTTCCCGTTGGACGGAGAAAGTAACGATTGAGCGAAGATAGAACACTGGAAGGCCCAGATCTCGCATATTGGTGATACACCACGGAGTCAGGGAGATGGATCGGGAGTGCGGTAACGGCGGGCTCTTTCGTGGAGACATGATATCCAAGAATTCGCCAAGCAGCCTCCCCAGCGGATAGGTAGCGGGCATCCCAGAAATCCTTGATCTCGTCTATAGGCTCGCTTCCAGGGTCAGAAATGCGATATCGCGTTGAACATCCCGCTAGAAATAGAAATCAGCACAAAAACCTGACGTAGCTAGTCCTTCTCACGTTTGTGATATACTGAAACATATGAGATGTGTGTGCGAGCTCCACATTGATGTGGCAGAGAAATTCGCGTAGGAGTGGGAGACAGTAAGGAACCACCATTTCATCGCCTGGCCTGCAACGACGATAATGAACGCGACCTTCACTATCAACAGTCGTCTCCTTCTGCAATGCATGAGGATATCCACATCGGCAAGTTCTGGTGCCATTGGTCTCGACTCGCTGACAGTATTTCGAAGGTTCCCGATCTGCGGACGGGTGGTGGTGCATCATAAATTTGCGAACCAAGCGGGCATCGTCAGGATCTTCCGGAACCTCAGCAGAAATTATGGAGTCAATGTCCGCTGGTTCGGCGCATCCCTTGAGATATTTGATGAGAATATGAGCATGAGGTAGGCCACGTTTCTGAAACTCAATGCAGTATATGCAATAGGCAGGCCGTCCAACGGCAGGAAACATAGACTTCAAAGCAAGGAGCAGCAGGGAGAGTTTCCGTTTAAAGACACGGACCACGACAACAGGGATGTCCGCGAAAGTTTGACCGGGTTTGAGCTGGGATTTGATTTCGGGCCAGTTGGGATCGCAAGTCATAGTGATGAATAAAGTGGGGTTTCCAAATGCCGCGGCAATGGCAAGTGAGTCGGATACCTGCTCGGAGGCCCATCTCCAAGAGCCCAAGAACGATGAAGGAAGGTAGATATTCTCGGACGGTTCGACAGAGTCAGCAGAGCCCATCAGAGCAGCGTCATTCTGGCGCAAGCGTTGTTGATTTGTGCAGATGTATGCGAGCCGCGATTCGAGATTGCAGCTGAACATGTCAACCATGTACTCGTTGGCGACTCGTCCAAAGAGATAGAACCGCGGCTCACGCAGAATCCGGGCGCGGTAATACCACATCTGCGTTGTAGGTATGTCTGTATTTGGATTCGGGTCGCCGAGGGCCTCATCGTGATTCTCCACCAAGCCCCAGCCAAGAGTCCCATGAGGAAAAAGAAGAGGATATGAGAGTGGTTCCCAGAGACGACTGAGAGTCGACACAGACTGATTTTCGCCATCCCGGGTGACAACGATTAGCCTGCGAGCTTTAATCTCGGCGTGTGTTGTGTTGGAATATGACATAATGGCGGCAATTTCAGTCGTTCCCTTGTCCTCTAGGATGAGCTGCACATTTGGAAGCCCACTGCTTTGCAGCTGACCCAGTGAATGAAGTCCGGCAGCAAAAGAGTTGACACGAAGCAGAGCATTCCGAAACGCTGTGAGCAGGACTGGGGAACTTCGCTGAACCAATCGGCATTTAAGTGCGGAGCAGGTGCGTCCTCGAAGCCGTCATATAACAGCCAGCGGACTGCAGAATTCTCATGCCCAGGGCGAACTCTGTGGTATATGTGGCCGCTGATAGCAACGAAGCCGGGAGGACCATTAGACGGCCGAGGGAAAGGGTGTGTCGTCTCGAGGGAAGCAAATGACATGACTAAATTGAGTCGCCGTGAGAGCTGCGAGATGCGTGCGTCATTTAGAAAGTGGTCGAATTCACAGGGGAGGGGTGGGAGAGGTTTAACATCGTTAAAAACGGCTGCCATTTGGCCCGCAACAGAACCCCGCTCGCTCGCCAGAAAGCAGCAGGATACCGCAGACAGGGCACTTGTGCTGCTGATTGCCACGGATGAATCCCCACGTAAGACAGGTGTCAGGGAGGCGACCTATCTCCCAAAGCGGCGGAGCAGCGGACATCGTTGACAGACGCCAGCCGTTACACATGTGAGCGTTGTCAAGTACTGAGTGAGAGACAAACAGGAGGGATTTGGGCAGTGGGCGAGGAGATGGCGGCAGGAAGAGAAACGTGTTGTCTTTGTCCACAGCTTTGCGCAGCGCACACGCCAGACAGAACGTGAGATTTGCACTGCCAGCGCCGCGGCCCGCAAAAATAACTTGAGTTGACGGGCTGCGCGCATGCGGCGTTAGCGGGAGTCGCGGAAACCTGAACGTGGCACACCACGTTGAGTTCCAGTCGCAACAGCTTGAACCTGCAGAGTATGGCCGAGGGAGGGGATTCAGCGTAAAGCTCCTCACGAGTGTCACAGGTGAGGTACCTGCAGACACCTGCAGGTTTTTCTAGGCCCAAAGTTGAGACCCTCACCCCCACCATCCGTGGGAATTCAGGTACCCTCCACCCCCGGGTATTTATACCTGCGGGTGAAGGTCTCAGGTACCTGCGGGTTTGCTGGGTCCAAAGTCAATGGGAACCTAATCAAACAAGTCAGATGGCTGAGAAATAATTTGATATACCTTGGCAAGCCTGTATCGCACCTGAATACCACTCGGATGGCATGTTTTTGAGGCCCAATCATAGGTTGGTAGATGTGCCAAAGGTACCCCTCAGCATCAGCGTCAACACCTGTACCCTTGCCATCCGTGGGAAACGGGTACCTCCACCTGCAGGTATTAATACCTGCGGGTGAAGGGTAGAGGTACCTGTGCTGCCACCCACGGGTATCACCACTCGTGCGGAGCTTTAATTCAGCGGGAAACGGAAGAGAGGCCCGGGTAGTGTTCTCTAGGGCCGGGTACCCTGGCCCTGCCCTACTTTGTGAGAGAAATACACAAGGTGAGATTGAACTTGAACTAAAGTCTACGCAAAGATACAGAGCTTATATACTAGGACAAATATACTAGAAGATTCTACAGAGCATATGAGTAAGAAGAACCTCGGGGAAGCGGGGAGAACGAGTTGGCGCTGATGTGCTGACTCATGATCCGAGCCGAGGCGCATCACTTGATGCGCACCATGAGTTCGGCTTGTTGGATCTCCAACACTCCCCTCCAAGCCGAAGTCCATTACCAAGCTGCGTCGTGATCCTCGGTTGCGGCTCCAGCAGATTCCATCTTATCAGGACAGTTGATCTGATAATGGCCTTTCTTGCCGCACTTGAAGCAATTGATCTCGGATAGTGGACGACGTGGATGTGATGATGAGGCACGGTAGGCGGCCTCGCGTTCGCCGGTGCCAGTTCCAGATTTTCGTGATTCCTCGTTCAAAAGGCGTCCGATCACGTAGTCCAAGGTAAACTGTGTGGGGTCGGTGGAGTCGAGGGAAACGACAAGCGTGTCGTATGCATCGGGTAGGCCCATTGTGAGAACCAGAATAATGTCCTCATCTTCCACTGTGACTCCCGATTGTTGTAAGCGCAGGGCGACACTGCGGACTCGTCCAATCCAAGTCGACATCTTCTCAGAGTTGGCGGTATCCAGCTGCATCGACATGAACTCGCGTCGCAAGGCCATGCGCGTCGCAAAGCCGCGGGCTCGGTGTACCTTCTCCAATTCTGCCCAGATTCCGACGGCCGTGGGTGCAGTCATATGCGACAGTTGATCGACATCGACAGATAGAATCATCTCGGCGCGTGCCTCGGCGTTCTTGCGATCCCAGTCGCGTACACCTTTCGAGTTCGGTCCAGTCGTAGGTCTCGGGGTGGTTCCAACAGCGACATCATGAAGGTTCTTCCGTACAAGGACAGCTTCCATCAAAATGCGCCAAATTTCGTAGTTCTCGTTCGACAATTTCGTCATGCCCTTCGCTTCAGCCATCGTGGCGCTCGGGTGCAGGTACGATCACGGTTCGGGTTCGGGTTCGGTGCTGGCTTTCAGCAGGGCCAGGCTTTCGGTGCTGGTTTTCAGCAGACCAGACTTTCGGTGCTGGTTTTCAGCAGACCAGACTTTCGGTGCCGCTTTCGGGTAGGCGGGCTTTCGGTTCGTCGGGGTTTCGGATCAGCGGTAACGCGGCGTGATAAGCGGAGTTCGATGGGGGGGTACGACAGCGAGATCAACAGGAAGCGTGGTCGAGCTCGGGGCCCATAACCTGTGAGAGAAATACACAAGGTGAGATTGAACTTGAACTAAAGTCTACGCAAAGATACAGAGCTTATATACTAGGACAAATATACTAGAAGATTCTACAGAGCATATGAGTAAGAAGAACCTCGGGGAAGCGGGGAGAACGAGTTGGCGCTGATGTGCTGACTCATGATCCGAGCCGAGGCGCATCACTTGATGCGCACCATGAGTTCGGCTTGTTGGATCTCCAACATACTTAGGGCCGGGCTTTTGAGGGTCAGGGCCGGCACAACCCCCCGGCCCTGGCCCTCGGCCCTGCGGAGCCCGGCCCGGCCCAGGGCCCAGGGTTTCGGCCCTACTTTGCCGCTGATGTGAGTGATGGCTTGAATAAAATAAAAGGCACTAACAAATTGCTCTTAAACTACAACCTTTGTCTAGTATATGATCCACATTGACTCAAATGTGCCACTACTAGCCAAGATGGCCATGCGTTGTACGTCTACGGAGGTTGTGACAGGGGTGACCTTCTGAAATCACTCATCAGTCAGGATATCATATTCCAAACAAGAGCTCACCCATCTAGGAAGGTTTGGGACCAAATCAAAGCATGTCCGAAAGAGCCGAAAGCTGCCGACGGCCGGCCGATGTCACATTTTTGTGACTTCGGGTATCTCGGACGGCAGCTAGGGCCGGGGAGGGCTCAGCCCTGGGGCCGAGGGCTGCCAGCACCTCAAGCCCCGGCCCTCGGCCCTACTCAGCCCTGGCCCTGCCCTACATAGGGCCGGGCCTGCGGAGGGAGGGCCGGGCCGGGCCTGCGGAGGGAGGGCCGGGCCGGGCTTAGGGCTCAAAGCCTGGCCCTGGAGAACACTAGGCCCGGGATTCGGATAATCGCATGCGGATACGGGCCGGAGATTTGGCGGCGATTCCAATCCGATAAGCCAAGTTCCTGGATCAGGATTCTAGGCCGTGATCGGAGCGCGCAGCCAAACAACCTGCGCCACAAATTGATACCTGTCGTACGGGTAATGATATGAGTAATTGTGCATTGACAGACAGCAATCGTGAAGCTCCATGCGTTTAACTCCCGGCTCTTCAAGACTCGAGCCGGCCCTCGTGTAGCGTGGACAGACCTAGTCGTGCGTTCCATAGCTCCACTCCCTCTTCTGGCCGCTGACCCGTGTCCTTTCAATTCAGTCTTTCGTTCCCGTCGTTCTTGACTGCTTTCTTCCGGACCTTCCCACGGCGACAATTCTATCCTGCCCATGCAGTTGACCTGCAATGCCTCCTCTACTTTGCTGGCGCCTGCTTGGGTCGTCGTACGCCTTTGTCATTGCGTCTCGATAGCGAGTATGTCAGTGCTGGTCGCTCTTACGAATGTAACTTCCATGGTGCGTATCAATGGACTCTCTGCTTTCCTTTTCCTTTTCTTACGCATCATCCTCAGCTATGTCCAGGAAGACCTATGTAGTTGGTCGACAAAAGCTATGCCGACTACCCTCCGCGTCCCAGACACCAGCGCCATCACCCACTGGCGATATACAGTGGTCCTGCCGGATACCCTGCCAACCCTCCCACGAGACACACAACGTCCTCGTCGCCGTCGTCACCGTTTTCGCTGAGTTCTCGTCGTCGTCTCCGGCCATGCGAGCAGACTAGCGACGCGACCCAGTGGTCGACTGGCGCGAATACAAAGAGCTGAACGAACGTCTCGGGATCCGGCCGTCGAGCTCCACATGCTCGCTGCGAAAATCGGCCTCTCCGCCTCAACTCCTCCCCATAACCTCGCCCTACATCGACACACTTTCCAGCGGCCACATAGCATCCTTAACCACCCCCGCCTCTCACGCGTCTGCCTCTTCAGCGCCGTTCCATAACCCACATCGACTCTGTCGTCATCTAGGCCATCGTCACGATGTGGCTGTGCATCGAAGACAACAAACGAAAAGCATCCACTGCGTTCGCCAGACGCGCGTCGGCGGAGCTGGTGTTCTGGAGGGCTGTCGTATGGGCTCTCCCTGAGCACGAGCTCGGGTTATTGGAGTACGGAACGCGCTGGCTGGAGGAGAAGGAATACCGTACGATATGGTGTCGGTGCGACTGTAACGGTGGTTTGGTCACTGGTGCCTTGCGAATAGTCACGACCAGTTTGGGTCGTCCGCAGCATGTATGGATGTGCACCCGCATGCACTCTTGCGGGTTTAGAGGGATGTAGCTGGCGGAATGGGGAATGTGCCGCCCAATCGATTTTCGCCAGACTCGTGGACAATGCGACCATTCCACTGCCTTCTCGACCCTTCCATTCCATCGCGTGGGTGCCCCGTCGTCACCTCCGTCCACTTTCCCGTCTGTTATGTGGCTTTGCCTGCTGGGAATGACGGTGTCGATGCGGATGGTGCGAGGCTTTGAGACCAGTCCTCCTTCGCGCTGGGAGAGGATTCTCGCATAGCGATGAGTCGAGTCGCGAGGCCGACGTTTCCTTTTGGGCTTCTCTCCGCTTGCCCGTGGCAATGGAATGGGGAAATGCATCAAATTGCTTTCGACGGCCGTTTCTGAGTTCATGGACAAGTGACCCCCCGCGCTACCTTCCGACCTTGCCTATGGACTGCGTAGCTCCCTACGTCATCATCTTCCCCCAATATTCCCTCTCCGTGACTGTTTTCGCCGGGAGCGTGTGCATAGGAGGCATGTCTCACCAACTCTCAAATTCTGCCTCTTGCATTCCCAGAGGCATATCACTGTGCCCCTCTGCTCCTACAACGACGTCTCAGCCTCTCCGCAGGATGTCATACAGTGCTCCACTTGACCGAGCAGCCCCAATTTGTGTCTTGGTCTCATCACCCTCTTCCGCGCCCGCTCCTCACCTCTGGCACCATACCGACTACGCTTGGCCTCTGAGCATGCAGACAGTGCCCCGCTGTTGGACGGACCTTGCATGGAACGCAGCAAGACGAAGGCAGAGGTGCAGGTAAAGCCCTCGACGAGCGAGGATGCGTGCTGTCTGCACCGTTGCGATGTCTCAGACTCCCCGCGGGACGTCATTCCGGCTTCCGTTTCGCCGGTCTCACCACCGCCTCTTCATCTTCCACACGCCCCTCTATCCATCCATTGCTATATAAACTCCCCGCTCTTCGTCCGAGTACGGATGCCTGCTCTTCTCATGTTGCCCGGATGAAGGCACTCGGTGGAGTACCCTTGTGCCGTCAACAAGCCCATCGGGGTATCAGCTCTTCTCCCTCGTACGACTCGGCAGTGCAGGCGAAGTTGCTGCCTGTGGGAGGAGTGCCCATGTGCCGTCAACGAGCCCACCGGGGTTCAGATACCTACGCCTCCGACGCGATGGGTGGGGTCCCGATGCGTCGCGGCTGCTGAGGATATCCATACCTCGATTGACTTTTTACTTTCATATCTCGGGTTCGACTGGAGAGAACAAACCTGAACCCGGAAGTCTACAGGTATACATATACTTGTATGCTCTGGAGCAGCCGGCGTATACTCCAGAGTTCTCTCCGATTTTCGCCGATGTATATACCCGTGACCTGATGCCATCAATTTATCAACACCTCCTTTCGTCTTCCCTTGTCGAGGCTCCCTCCTCAACGCCTCTCCACACCTAAGGCTCCACGCGCCAAATGGAGTGAAGACATCCTCCACCCCCCTGCTCTCCGGACGGAGGTGGTGTTGCCTGACCCCGAGACGAGGGTTTGTCGGCCTGAGGTGTCTCGCTGTGCTCGCTGCAGACCCAACTGACCCTTGCACGACCAAAGTGTTGCCTCAATCATTCGTCCTGCTTATTCCCCAAGTACCACGACCATCCGCTGCTTCCTGCCACGACGCCAACAGTCCGCCCCGCCCACGCCAGTGCCAACGCCAATGCGCTGCCCCTTTCCACCAAGGCGATGACCCGCCCACAAGCTCCTCGAACACGTCTTCCGGAGCCTTCTCCCCAGCACTTGTTCCAAAGCCAGCAGGGGTCGGTGGATGTGCCCACGCCACCATGCTCTGGGAGACATGTGCTAGCGACAGCTTTGCCCCGCAGTGTATAAATAGCATTTTAAATAAACGGTCATTATGCACACCTGCTGTTACCCTGCTTTTATGAGCTCTGTAAGCGTTGTGAGCAATGGTACTGTTAATAGGAAAGAATGGAGTGATCGCTAGGCTTTGGGAGAATTTCCCGACACCTGAGACGGCGGGAAAGTCCGGTGGACATGCACTTCACCAAGGTTGAGGGCCGCGGTAGCGCTGATCCCCCGACACTAGGAGTCCATGCGACGCACAAGGGATGCCGCTGCGCGAAGCCGAGCTCCCCAATCCTAGGCGAAATGAAGCGCCGCGTTCGGCGAGGAAACAGACATGACAAGGACCCCTAGTGAGTGCAGATGGATGAGATTGAGACGAGATTGAATGCTGATTTATGACAAGCAAGAACACAGTGAGGAGAATGAGTGAGAACGACTGTGAGTGTGCTTTACGGGTGGACTAAAGGGGCCAACAAGACCTTGCGTGAGTCGCACGGCGCACTGGGCGCTGACTGCTGCATGGTTTGCATGAAATGGGGTGCGCGCATGATTCGCAACGCGCGCGAGGCTGCAAATGAATGAGCAAAGAGCCATATCACAACGGAATATAACGGAGAGAGGGACGCCGAGCTCCCCGATTCTAGGTGCACCGAAGCACCGCGTTCGGCGCCTTCACGAGTGGAGTTGAAGTGGTGAAATAGAATCAGCTGGTTTGATGAAGTAAGCAATTGACGTGATCCCAGTCTAATGAAGCGAGCGATTGGGACCCGACGTTGATTGAGCGATCGGGACGAGAGCGATTGAAGACAACATCGTTGGTACAATCACTGTATGTAATGAGACGCGTGATTGAGAGGACACTGGTAGCCGAGTGATAATGAACGATTGAGGGACGCGACCCCAAATGGTAGTGAATTGGACCGCAAGCCGCGTGAAGCGCGCGTCGCCTTGCGTGACTTGCGAGATACGCTGACCGCCAAATGATGCTTGCGACTGAAGTGCACGTGAATCGTGAATGGAATGCGAGTGACTCTCAACTGAACTGCGAGTGATACTCGACTGAATTGCGAGTGATGCTCGACTGGAATTGCGAGTGACTCTCAACTGAATTGTGAGTGACTCTTGACTGGGTTTGCGCGTGGCTCGCGACTGAAGTGCGCGTGAATCGCGACTGGAATGCGAGTGACTCTCGATTGAACTGCGAGTGATACTCAAACTGAATTGCGAGTGATGTTCGACTGGAATTACGAGTGTCTCTCGACTGAATTGCGAGTGACTCCTCGACTGGGTTTGCGCGTGGCTCGCGACTGAAGTGCGCGTAAATCGCGACTGGAATGCGAGTGACTCTCGACTGAATTGCGCGTGGATCGCGGCTGTGTTGCATTGGCAGCAAGAGGGAGAATGGAGGATTGGATTGGATGGAACTTGAACTAGACAGATTCGGCGGAGAGGGGTTGGGGACTCGACGACGGTAGGGGTAGGGAAAGCCCAGCTCCCCGGGGGACGGCATCGAAACGGAGCGCCGGGAGAGTCCGAATCCTCATGAGAGGTAATGTGAGTGTCATATCGATGAAGAGGAAACGACGACGCAGCTGGTTTTCCCTGATGCTGCCCGCTCTCTGTTGCACTATTCTCCAAACTCCCATCCTACAGGTGTTGTCGACCGTGCAGTGTCCAAGCCTAGGCACGCTTCCCATCGATTAGGAGCTGACGACGCAGCCGGCTAGGCTTGAGACTTGAAATGCTGATATGATGTGGCAGTGATGGTAGTGGAGGCGTGGCCGAAGAAGTAATGAAAAACCGTCCGTAGATGAGCTGGATGCGAGGCGGGGAACGGTGTGCTGCTGGCTGCTGATGGAAGTGCGGAACCGGAAGTGTTCCGCTCACGTCAGCAGCCCATCGATCATAAACCGCATTCTTCGCCCAACGATCGTACCTCACGAGTGCTTAGAAATTGACTAGCGTGCGCACACCAAGCGCTGAGGACCACGGTGTAGAGCCTGTCACAGCAGTTGCGGCATCGTTGAGGAGGCAAGTCACCAAGTATATAAGTATACAAGTACTAGGGACCGCCGGTCGCTCCGCTCCCCGGGCCGGAGTTTGATCCGATCAAAGCGTGCACAGCCTTCGGTCGTGTGGATAATATACGGGGTATACAAAGTCTACAGCTTATCGTATACTTCCCCATTCAAGGTTTTTTCTGCAACTGGACTTTTATTTTGCAATAAAATATCTTTGCTCTTGATTCTATATCCTTGTCGAAACTATGCAATCGCGACCCATACATTGTACCTGCTTCTATACGGCTGGCTTGTCTTCTCTTCTTTCAATTTGCTTTTATGACGTTTGATTTGAGACTCGCTTGAAAAAAAACCGCCAGTGAACAGTGTATCCTACAGCGCTGTCCGAACGGCTAGATTCAGGATGCGCGAGGCCGCAGGGATAAAAATCCCAAAATGTTCAGATATGGATGGACCTTGACGAACTCTAGTGAGCTAAGCTCTCCGAGATCTTGTGTGCGAGGGCGGTCCGATCAGAGCTGCGGCTGTGGCATGTCAGCGAGAGAAGGGAAATGAGGTAGAAAGCGCTGGGTAAAACCTGTCTACTGAGCGACATACACACGGTATATATACTGAGCTAGATAGGAGTCGGGATCGGAAACGATCAGGTACATGTGCCTGACACTGCCTGTACCTGTGGCTAAACATATGGTGTCGTGACGACAAGCGCGTGCGAAGCTCGTCAACTTCCGGTTGAATGATGCTACCGGAAATTCGCCTATTTTGGATGGACTGTCTGGAGCTTGTGCAAGGCAGTGCAATGTCTTGTGACGGCGGAGTGATGCGTGGAGCGGATCTTGTTCCCGACCACCATCATGACGACACTCTGTCTCGAATCCCTCGACACTCCTTGAATTCTCACCTTCAAGATCTTTGCTTGCTAGCATTTCCATTCATTCGATGTCATTGTCCGACCACATCCCCCAGCCCCAGCGCTCAAGTGACCCCTGACGAAACCTACCTGACGTCAACCTCATTGAAACTCATCAATGACCTCTGAACGACTCGACCTGAACTCGACTCGCACATACCACTTCTCGCTTCCATACCCTCCTTCTATCCTAGCCCCTCCATAACCCTCTACTGTCCCTGACCCCCACTGTCCCTCACCACATCCATCTGTCCGCTCAATCTGAACCGGTTTCCATCTGCACACCGAAATATCGCGGACATCGCGGTTCCCTCTCGATGGACACCTTGCTACAAACTCGCTCCACTCGCCAGATGTACTTTCCCGCATCGAGGGATACCAATCCACGAGCTACCTCCTTCATCCAAACCGCGGGACGTTGTGTTCCCGCGTCGAGGTATGCCCATCTACGGGTACCTCGCTACAAATTGCTTTACTCTGCGGAGTACATTCCTGCACCGAGGAATACCAATCCACTGGTCACCTCATTGCTATCAACCGCGGATGTTGCGTTCCCCGCGTCGAGTTATGCCCATCTACGGGTACCTCGCTACAAATCGCTTTACTTCTGCGGATGTACATTTCCCGCGTCGAGGAATACCAATCTACTGGTCACCTCATTCCTATCAACCGCGGACGTTGCGTTCCCGCATCAATACCAATATGCCAATCTACTGCTTTATTGCTCTACGCTGCGGATGTACGTTCCCGCGGTCAATACCATGTGCCAATCCACGCCTAGATTACTCAGAACTCACTCTACACTGCGGACGTACATCCCCGCCTCGATACCATACGCCAATCCACCGCTGGATTGCTCCAAACTTGCTCTATACTCCGGATGTACATTCCCACGTCGAAGAATACCAATCTACAGGATACCTCTCTTGCAAGCACCGCGAACGCAACACATTTCTGCTTTGATATATGACCACATCCCCAAGCTCGCTCTACTCTGCGGATACACGTTCCAACGTCGAGTTTGCCAGTCTACGCCGACTCTACGGCCACCTCCTTATAGACCGTGGACTACACGCCACACACTCAGTCTAGCTTGCGGATCTACGTTCCGCCGTCCCAACATACGACTACCCCTTCGGTAAACCGGGAATGTCGCATTCCTGCACCGAGCGATGCCCAGCTACGGCTACTACTACAAATTGTACTACTCCTTGCGTCGAGGATAGCTACTTGATCGACGGCTATATGACCCACCTCGGACGTCACGTCCCCGCTCCATTGTATACTGCTCGACGACCTCAGCGCGCATACCCACGCTACTTACCGGACGCCCATCGACGGCTATCCCCGATTGAAGACATCGCGCATCCCTGTATCGACAGATGTCGATCTAAGCTTCACCTACTGCTACAGGATTACCCTACTCCGCGGATGCGTCTCCCCGTATCGAACAAATACAACTTGAATTGGTCGCTCCTCACGTCCAATCGCACCAATTACCTGCTGGCATCCCCACATCAGGGATTAGATCACTACTAGTACTAGTACCTACCTCCTTCGTTCTTCCAATTGCGGCTTCCGCCGTCGTCACAGAGTGTTCCTCTGTCGAAGCAGTCCCATCTTTGCCTACATTGCTACACTATTGCTCTATTCAGCAGATGCTCCTTCTTTAATGAAGTAATATCAATCCCTCGCTCCCTTGCCTCTGGCCCATGGCGAATATAACCGGTGTCTAGCTCCTTCATATACCCTCTTTGAAACTCGTGTATGCATCTACCTGCCGCGCTACAGAATGTATGTACCCGCCTCAAAGTTAAACGGCGGGTCACCCTTGTGTAATGTCTGGACTATCACACCTCAAAATGTACTACGGCTGACCTGCTATACATCACCGTGATTCAAGGATATCTATTTACGCGGAGAGGAATGCCTACCCCTCC